>JAQIYI010001847.1:0-10721 GCA_034700265.1 Polyzonium germanicum
AATATATTCGCTTTTACTATGAAATGAAGCTAGCCAAGCTACTATGTTCGTGACATTATGGAGGGTATCTTGCTAACAAAAATGCATGTTTTAGCTTTTACTCTGAACGCGCGCCATAAGCCTATCTCAACATGCAATATCATCTCGCATCTCTGCCCCATTAAATGACGGAATAATCCTATTTCGAAAACAAGACTACAAGAGTCACGAAATTTATTTTGCGCACAGTTCATCGAGGAGGCCTATTTTCGTAAATTCCACAAATCACATTTATAGATTGACAAGAAAAATAAAATTCTGTTGACATAAAATGAGAAATACGCAGGGGGCGTATCACTCAATTTTGGACACCATTGTCACCTTGTTGATATAATATGGGTTATGGAAGGATGCACACTACACTTGACTACTCATACAGGTTTCTAGGAAGAAAAAAAAGTACTTAAGGTGCAAGCTTCGTTACCGCGCGGATCTCTCTTCATACCCCAATGGAGAATAGAAAAGGAGGGGTGGACTAGTCGAAAGATGGTGAGGAATATGCTGGAGCCGTTCAACCTGCTTTATTGATTTTCAACCGTGATCCTCATCCTGCCGCCACCCTTGGGAGCCCATCTTCTATTTGAACATCAGCAGCAGCAGCAGCAGCAACAGCAACAAAAAGCATCCTAAGACACCAATTACCCTTTTCTGTATTGGACGATGCGCACTCAGAAAATAAGAGGCACTATCAAAATTGAATAGACCTGAAGAAGAAGAAGAAGAAAGAAAATAAAAAAAAGCTTAAAATTCCACGATTTGGACATCTATTCTTACTTTATTTTTTTTTTTTGTATTTTTATCCTAGCAACGCGGCTTTTAAGATAAAATCACCACCTCTACATGTACATGTAGGGATTGTAGGCCTACATTGTACCTCTCAACATAATAAAGATCTCAGTTAATCGATACTTATTTAAAACTTGTTTTCAAGAGTTCTTTTGTTGGAGCCAAATTGGCATCGCTTGCCACTTAGGAAATAACTCGAACGGTGAAAATGAAAATTCCCTCATCGGCCTTTAGCAGTGACGTTATCTCACTTAAGTGTCATCTCGACGAAGTAAACGGTGCGATATCGATTTGCGCGATTGTTTGCAGTGCGAGTGAGAGGCAGTCTAATATTAGTGGGAGGAAGGATGCGGCGATTTAGTGAACCTCAAAATAAAATGAGCATCGCGAGTGTCAATCATTCACACGATTACTTTTTTATAATTGAATAGTTCAAGTCAATCTTAAACCAAACATGGTTTAATTTGCCTACTCGCGGATGCTGCGAGCAGCGGAAACCAAGCCTATTTATTAACGGCAACACAGTTCATGTTGATAGAAATCGAGCGAGCGAGCAAAGCGAGCAAAGACTGTTCTTTGAACAGACCTTTCTGTCACTCTGTGCCAGCCAATGGAAAACCTTCTTTGGCCAGTGTCACGATTCTCTGAACGGATTATATGTTGTGCGCACACGCGAGATTAAACCTATTATGAAGAGATTTTTAGGAGCCACCATGACAAGCCCGGCTAAGATCAGAAGTGATGGAAGGCATATTGAATCGAAAATAGGCTCCTCCCAGCAACCCCACCCCTTCCAAAGTAACCGAGCAACCTACGCGACGGCGAACCTTTTCTTTCACAAGGGTCTCCAAACGTCAACAAGTAATGAAAACACAGTGAAAATTGTTACTTATAATAAAGCCTGAGATAAGAACGAAAGAGAGACAGAGAAAAAAAGTACGGCTTAACCCTTTCAAAGGGTGACAAAATTAAATTTAAAAGTTTCGACGAGGAAACCAATTTATCAAACATGCTTACATTTCAGTACAACAAGCTGGAGACATTTTTTTCGTGACCAGCAAAAATCTGCAAAATATAATTTTGTTGAGGGTTTTAAAAAGTTGAATAAAAAAGTGATTTTTAAAGGGGCATTCCAGTTTTATTTGAACGGTTTTTTTATTTAATTTTTATTATTTGATTTGTTTTTCTTTTATAATTATCAGACTTAATTTGAATGAAATCTGACCATAAATGTCTGATTTACGGAAATTATAAATTTGAGCGCAATTTCTGCAACTTTCCAGAGCACTTCCGGTAAAGCCTATGCGCCAGAGGTGAGCACTGAAATGCATCTGTGGGTTCGAATCCTGTATGCGGCATGAAATTTTTCTTGTTCGATTTTGTTTATAAAGTTAAAAGGTGAGTTTTCAATATCAAAGTGAATTCAAATTAAACTGGAATGCCCCTTTAAAGAAAAATGAAATAAAAACTCAACGCAGTTGCGACCATGATATTAAAACCTGTTATTTAAACCAGCTTGCGTAAAATAAAAAAGATGAAAATATTTACCTAAAAATATATAACAAATGAAAAAAAAGTATTTTCATAAAAAGTATCAAGCAGGGAAAAGCTTTATGCAAAAAAAAGACGATTTTTTTCTTGTGTCGAGCAAAAAAAAAAAAAGGCGACGTATTAAAGGGGGTAGCAATCACTGACGACATCTGTGCGATGCAGTGAAGCAAACAAATGTTTTCGTGAAGGGCAGCCAGCGTAGAAATTCGCTGCATTTATGAATAAATTAAATAAGACGAAGCATGGCTTAAGAGGGTAGAGGTGCAAGCTTAAAGCAATTTTTACGCTGAATTAAATTGCTCGCGAACATATTCATGAATTCAAATTGCATTACGCATTTGCGGAAAGAAGAGTACGTGCCGCATCAGAATTAAGCCCAATGGGGAGCACTGGCTAGGTATTAGAATTAAAAATTAAAATTAAGGATCTTGTAAGAACCTTTTTAGATGGATAAAGAAAACGGCGCGAAAATTACTATTCCTACAATGTAGTACGTCATACTTAATAGGCGTGCCTCAAATGTGCATCTCCTTCTTTAAATGGGGAAGCGACTCTAGTTGGGCAACTAATTTCCAGCAGAAATTCACACATACGTGTTCGACGAACGTGTAGATACATTGTAAGTGACAGCAGGCCATTAAAAATGATTAGGATTGCCGAGTTTCACCAAGTCATGGGCGCTCCCATCATTAATGCGACTTAGGCAAAAACCTGTTGCATATTCAAAAGCAATTGCCTTCAAGTGCAGCCCGAGCCGAACCAATCAGGTGAACTGCAAGGCGAAATGCACCGCATATGTACAACCTAATGGACTATGTAGGATCACTGTATTGTCACAATATACTGTACATGTAGGGCTATGTAGGCTGAACACAGCAACAGCTAACAGTACAATACAGAAGCTGCTGCTGCTGCTGCTGCTGCTGCTGCTGCAACAAGTTACAAGAGAAGTTAAGAGAAGACATGCGCAGCCCACGGCCCGCAGGCCGACGATTTGAACCCGGCTCGCGCTACTTCTCAAGAAATTAATCTGGGTGAAAATATAAAAATAGAAAGAAAAAAAGGTTAAAATAGTAATAAAAAGGTTCAATTATCACAAAAGCTTTTAAAAGATACATTGGGCCACTGGCTGGTTTGGCCAATCAATAAATATATCTACAGAGCGTAATAACACAAAACTCAAGAGAAATAGTCAAGATAAAAACCATTAGAGTAAAACAAATATTTAACATTCGCTCGAACTACGAGAAAATACCAACAAAGACCGTAAAAGCTGACTTGGCCCGTCAACAAAAAAGGTTGGGCCTTCCTTTTTTGCGTTAACGATTGAACTCAGCATGGGGGTCGTGATATTTTCGACGCGCAAAAATGGCGACAAAAACATCATAAAATGAAATCCCCCCCTAATCCAAATCGCGTCACTCTTATTTAAAGCCTATTTTATGTACGAGCGTACATGTGAAACTTTCGCATATTGTAGACGCACAAATCAAAAAAATTTATGAAATTGATTTGAATCAACCAAGAATTGAAATCGTTACGCGCCTCATACACATGTCAGCGATGGATAAATGTAAACGAAAAAAATCATGTTATTTTACATGAGCGTACACAAAACAGTAAAATTATTCTAAATATATATAAGCTATGAGACTCACTTTAATTTTAAAATTTCCTTTTTCAAAGCCGTCCGTTACACTTTGTAAAACCCAAATGGTGAGCTTAAAGCATCAAAAGTCCATGTCCCGAAAGTTTGTTGGATCAGGCGAACGGCAGACTATACGCTCATTTAAGCCTACATTTCTCCAACTCACTATAATGCAATGTGGTGTCACGTGACTTGCCCATGGCACCGATTACCTTAAATCCCCACAGGGCCAACTAGTGCATGTGATAAATTTTCAGAGAAGATATTAACTTTATCTCCAGAGAAAACACCGTTCAAACTAGAGTATTTGTTTTGCGAACACCCGGTAAAAGTAAAATAGCTCATGGATAGATTCAGTATACCCTTGCATACTAGTGTACTCAGCAGGCTATATTGTTTTCATAGAAATGTATAGCGAAGACCTATATAATAAGAGGAAACGCCCACCCATCAAGCATGCTGCTGCACTGGTATTACCTTCAAGCGCTTGGCGTCAACATGTAAGTCAAAAATGATGCAAAACGCCATAGAAAACGTAATTAAAACTGCTGGTGGATTATTTGCGACACAATGCCTGTATTATCACCATCATCACCATCAACTCCATCATCATCATCGTATTAACATTTGACACAGACTTCTACAAGATTAATGTGCAGCGAAAGAGCAGACCCATAAACCACGCAGGAAGTTAATTTGAGAGAAAATTTGACCAAATGGAGTCGAAATTACTCGTACGCAACGCGTGCTAACTAATCCAACAAAAACAAATACCTACTCTCGCTCCACATACATTTAATTAAACCTTCATTTTCTGGTTCCATGAGCAAACAATCGATTGCTTGAAAGATTTTCATAAGTACGCCTACCGTATTAAGGGGGAACGAATACAACGAAACTACGGGGAGTACATGTACAACAAAATTAAGATTGTAGGTCAAACAAGAAAACATATTTAAAAAAACGATCACTATTTACGTGAGTGTAAAATAAAATGTCATCACTCACCGTTTCCTTCGTTGAAATTCGGACGGTTTCATCGGAGTGCCGTGAATTATGAGTTGCCACTCGACGACGGAACCGAGAGGTCGGCCGTCGTCGAACCCTCGATCGATCACCGTTAGGGTGTAGACACCGACAGGTTTCTCGCCCCAACAACGGACGGTAGCGAAAGTCCATTCGTCTAGGCCCAAACTGGAGCTGAATAAAAAGAAAATCAGAAAAAAAATAGTTGTTTACAAATAAATAAATTTCTCTTTAAATATAAATTAATTTCTGTTAAAATATAAATTAAAAGGTAATTTAAAAAATAAGTACAGAATAATTTAGCTATGCTCACTTGTCTTTCTCCCTGGGCGTGGCCAAGACAGACTCTGAACCGCTGGGACAAGCAAGCCTGAACTCTAAGCGGCCTCTACAAGGATGGCGGACGGTTATCTTGACTCTGACGTATTCTAGGAGCCAGAGGTAATAGGGTTGAAGAACGTCTTCGGACACTGCCCAAGAATCAATTAAGTTACAAATCGTTGCACTTGTTAAATATAAAACATCACATCTCATTAGCCCTGGTATAATCTTACCAACGTGAGTCAGATTTAGCACTTGAGGAAACAGAGGCACACTTTGGTAGGTTTCGAGCATCTGAGACGTGTACGTGGACATCCAGGGCAATGGCGCCCACGTCTTGGCAGCGGACACGAGCCGCCAGGCAGTAAGGAGACCGAATCCATGATGTTGACTGTGAAAAAGTCCAGCGCTGTTCCGGTGCCATTCCTTACTAGACGGATCTATTTGCAGGGCCGTCAAGACGATCAGATACTGAATGTCTCGCCAAGTTAGGCACGCTCGCACTTGCAGAGCCAGAGCAATCATGGCGGCCGCCAAAGGTGCCGCCGCTGAAGTGCCGGTGTGATCAGTCGTGCATCCTTTGTCGTTAGACGACGACCAATCAGTGGTCACCTGGGTCGAAGAATTAGAAATTTAAAAAAAAAAAAATTATCATTGCCTCACAAAATAAATATTTACCTGAATAATTGGATTGATTATAAATGGCAGATTGATTTACAATGCTACGATCGTCAGAACCTCCGGAACTAAAGGCAACGGCAAGCATGGAAGTGCAGATTTCAGAATAGAAGGGAGGTCTACCAATCTCATCAACAGCACCTATTTGACAAGATTTAAAAAGAAAAAAGTTACCGTATTTAACGTTGCTGCAGCCTTTTAAACTATCTTTAAACATTAATTTAAAAAAGAAACTACCGGTAGTTTAAACTCTTAATTTAAATAAATATCAAACGTTTGTCATAGTTTTTTATTATATTTAAAAATTATTAACCGACCGATGGTCACTGTGTATATGGAGTTAGCGTATCCGTCGTAATTGCAATTGTCTCCATTTAGACCTCCGTTCCCGCTTGCGACGACGTAGATGGTTCCGTAACCGCTTCTCCCAGTGTTTATACCATGTTCGATGGCCAACTGAAACGATAAAAGAAGTTGATATGAGTAAACCAATAAGATTTTCCCACACTTGACAGCTCTACATGTACATGTACATATGAGACATAAGGATTAATATCTAACGTTGGACATGTAATGAGGTCCGTCAACAGTTTTCCCATCGTCCTCAGGACCCCAACTACAACTGTAGATGTCGTTAACCTTGAGGTTTTTGTTGAAAGCCGTCGCCTCCAGACTGTCAGTCATCTTTCCATCGAGAACCTTGAGGCCTATAAAAAGTAAAGGTAAAATAAATTCCCTTTCAATGAACAAATATTTTTTTGTCAAATCAGGCAAATAAAATCGCTGAAGCACAATATTGACCTGCAATGCGAGCCTCGAAAGCGACACCAACACCGCAGACAGAATTTCGAGCTGCTGCAATCTCGCCAGCGCATCTAGTACCGTGTTCGTTTTTACCTTCAATAGTTAACAGATTATTTGTTTATTACATGTAGACAATAGTACACGTTACAATTGTAATATGGTCATTGTGTTTACCATTAAGTGATGGCATTGGATCACTGTCGTCATCGTTCAAGTCCCAACTACCTTCAGGACTATAGTTAGCATTCAAATCTGGGTTTGTCCATTCAAGCCCTTAAGAAATCATCACAAAAAGATTACAAAAAATTCGAATTGATAAAAAAGTAACATGAAGAACGAATATTTAAAAATTAAAATTAATTGTCTGAGCGAGACCCCCTCGGATTATTTTTGAATTTTTTTTTCATATTATCTTTTCTGAATCATATCAATAAAAGAACAAGCAGTCGATTGGCTGAGATGGAATTTCCTTTTGAAGGCGGTGGAAAAAACATTCGAGATTTTAATTTTTTATTTAACCTGCAAGACGTGCAAGTGGTACACAACACCTGCTTTCTTTCGCTCGGACACTAGAAGTGTTACATATTACTGGCCTAGTCAACGTTGAAGTGCAACAAATCTTTGCCAAACATACCATCGTCGATGACGCAAACTGTCACGCCCTTTCCGGTAATGTTCCTATCCCACAAGCCGGTGACGTTCAAATCCATGCCTAAATTGTGCGTATTGTGCTAGAACAAAAATATTTTTAAAAAAAACAAGACTTTAAAAAACACAGAATTTCCTCATTTTAGCAGAATAGCTATACCTAACACAAACTTCTTACCAAATGCCACTGCTGAGCGAAGTACGGATCCAATATACGAACTGCGGACCGTTTCACTCTCGACCGCATGACCTCTTGCGCGAACCAAGTCACTTCTGGCCTTTGTCGCAACTTGAACTCGACGCTTTCCTTGACTTTGAAATAAGTACGAGTGGATGTCGCCTCTCGCGAATTTAAGTACAACGGGTGGACTAGAAGGAAATGATGGCTGAAAGCACCGATTCGACCTCGACTGACTAGACCAACCTCTTTGGCGAGACTGGCAGCCGTCGCCTCGGTGTCTATGGCCCTCAATTGGACGGCCCAGGCGAGTGTATGGACGGTATTATCTGCGTGTTTTGCGTAGTGGGTGCCTCCTGCACGATGAACATAGGGGGTCACCGTTGCCGTCGCTGGCGACAGAGACTGCACCCTCGGAAATCTCAAGAGATGGAAGAGGACGATCATCATGCACTTGCTGGCGGTCAACCGACGCCACGAACACCTCAAATGCCATTTATGATCACGAATGTTAGGCCTACGTTGGACCTTGGTCGACAGTTTATTAGTCCCGGCTTCAAGACTAACAGTGCACAAAACGGGAATCCTCATAGGAAGGTGGAATTTCATCAGTAAATAGGCTATGTTTCCTAGCTTCCGCGACGCACACTTTTCGCGAGCTTTTCCCAGAGAAAATTCGTTTGCGTTCGTTGTGAACACTCGCGATGTGAACATGAAAGCTAGGCTTGAGCATTTGGATTTTAGAACGAGAGCCTAGGCCTACACCCTGATTACCATGTAGGCCTAATTACATGTAATTTTGTATGTGTCAAATAACACACTGATCTGATCGATGGTGCTTTCACCGTTTAGCTTTTATAGAAAAAATCTTGCCAACAAAACGCGAACAATGGCAAGCGCGTGTTCACAGATAAGAGTCTGCCGTCTACGTAACTTGGACCTACTTTGATTGAACTTCTGATCGGTGGTGCGTCAATGACCTTCGTGTCTTCATAATGCCAACCGCTCTTCAATCTTGGCCAACAGTGGGCCTACACCACCTGGAGAAATAACAAAACATTACTAAAGGCTCTCCCCTACCGGTAACATACCGGTAACAATTATAACATCACACGCGGCAGGCCTAAATAACGTCATTGAGTCAAGCTCTAGTCAGGGAAGTAGTTTTGATACGGTATGCTTACTTGTCATGTCGTCGTGCATATAGACAATTGGAAATTGATGAGGATGATATTCAGCGCCGACACAAATTAAAACTGTAAAAGTGTATAAAATAACATGTTGAAAGTGGTGGTGGCAACCATCTTGGTTTGAGGAATCTTCTTCTTTTTATATTAACACTTTTGGCTTTTGACATCAGTTTGATGCATACAAGCCTCATCGTTGGGACAATGGCTACGAAAACCGACGGGAGAATAAATCTGGAGAACCAGAACAACACAACACCCAGGGGATAGGCGAGCGAGGATCGAACCCACGACCACCGCAGCCACATGTGAGCAGTACCACACTGAAGCCCACTGAGCAACTGGAGCTCGATCCCCTGAGGGGTCAAATTAGTTATAAAATGACAAAAAAAATCGATACGATGGAGTGGTGCGTGCATAACTGCAGATGATAAGTAAGCCGTCTTGAGTTAAGACATGTCTTACATTTGCATTAGCGATTCCGGCCTTAGTAGGCCTATACCTCAAAGGTCTATGCCACCAAAGTTATCGTGGGGTTCTGTGCGATTGTCCTAACAGAAAAATAATTAAAGATAATTTATTTGCGGAGAACAAACGACATTTTTTTAATAAATCCATACCGGTAGCTTTTTATTTTAAACATCAAATCATGGGCCTACTGAAAGATTGTAAATATTTTGACAAAAATCCGAGCAAATCTTATATGAACGCAAATTTAATGGAGAAACAAAAATTGGAACTTTTCGGTAGATGACCGACGCTTTTAAAATGCTGTTTGCGTCGATGTCGAGCGTGACCTAAAAACGAGTCACGGGGGTCTCCTGCCCCCTGTGACCTAAAGTAAATAGGTGACAGGGGTCTCATGCCCCCCTATGACCTCAAGAGGTCATGAATCTCCTGCCCCCTGTGACCTAAAAAAAATAGGTCATGGGGTCTCATGACCTAAAAACGAGTCACAGGGTCTTCTGCCCCTGTGACCTCAAAAAAGAGGTCACAGGGTCTTCTGCCCCCTGTGACCTAAAAAAGAGGTCACGGGGGTCTCATGCCCCCTGTGACCTCAAAAAAGAGGTCACAGGGTCTTCTGCCCCCTGTGACCTCAAAAAAGAGGTCACGGGGTCTTCTGCCCCCTGTGACCTCAAAAAAGAGGTCACGGGGTTTTCTGCCCCCTGTGACCTCAAAAAAGAGGTCACGGGGTCTTCTGCCCCCCTGTTACCTCAAAAAAGAGGTCACTGGGTCTTCTGCCCCCTGTGACCTCAAAAAAGAGGTCACAGGATCTTCTGCCCCCTGTGACCTAAAAAATAGGTGATGGGGTCTCATGCCCCCTATGACCTCAAAAAAGAGGTCATGGGTCTCCTGCCCCCCTGTGACCTAAAAAATTGGTCATGGGGTCTCATGACCTAAAAACGAGGTCACAGGGGTCTCATGCCCCCTGTGACCACAAAAAGAGGTCATGGGGTCATCTGTCCCCTGTGACCTCAGAAAAGAGGTCACGGGGTCTTCTGCCCCCTGTGACCTAAAAAAGAGGTCATGGGGTCTTCTGCCTCCTGGGACCTAAAAAAAGAGGTCACAGGGGTCTCATGCCCCCCTGTAACCTCAAAAAAAGGTCACGGGGTCTTCTGCCCCCTGTGACCTCAAAAAAGAGGTCACGGGGTCTTCTGCCCCCTGTGACCTCAAAAAAGAGGTCACGGGGTCATCTGTCCCCTGTGACCTCAAAAAAGAGGTCACGGGGTCTTCTGCCCCCTGTGACCTAAAAAAAGAGGTCACGGGGTCTTCTGCCCCCTGGGACCTAAAAAAAGAGGTCACAGGGGTCTCATGCCCCCCTGTAACCTCAAAAAAAGGTCACGGGGTCTTCTGC
>JAQIYI010001848.1:0-10720 GCA_034700265.1 Polyzonium germanicum
CTATAATATAATGTACATTTAGTAATATAAACTACAGAATAATTCTTATTGTGTAGCTTATATAAAATATATATTACGATATAATTTATATGATTAAATACGCGTATATATTATTACTATATAGTTTATATTAATATATTATTATATATTCTATAGTTTATATTACTAAATGTACAATATACGTGAGATATATTGAACAAAGTTACAAAGGAGAAAGTCAATTAATTTGACACACTCCATGATCCTACCTGGAGGCCTATATTGCGTCACTTCACTTCAGTCCGGCTAAAGATTTCTAGTTTTCTTTTACTGAGACTTTGCTTCTTATAGACCCTCAACCTAAAAACCCATTTATCTAGAATTTGTTCAGCCGAAATGGGCCTATTATGGGTGCTCATGATGAAGCCTACAATTAACTTAATTGTTCGCGAGAATTCGTAGGCCTACAATATGTCGCCATTGTCCTGTCTGATAAAATGCTGGTGTTGGTGGTTTTCAACCGAACTTAGCCATTTCTTTTTTTCTTTTCTGTTAATTCGTTGACGCATTCGATTCAGCTTGGCCAATTAAAAATACAATAAATTAGTTTTTAAATATAACGAAATTATGATCATATCGAGTTAATTTCGATTTATTTATTGAAACTACTGTATTTAATATTTTTTATTATTTAATTCGTATTTAATTAGCTCTAGTTATTATAATTCGAATTAATATAGTAAAGTTTCAATATAGGTAGAAATCGAAATTGGAATCGATGTAATCATGTTGCTGAATTAATTTTATATATTTACAATGTATATACAATTATACATGTACAAAGTTGCAGCGCAGTTGATCTGACGTCCTTTATTGATAGGCCTATCACTTAGGCCTAGACAATTTTTCTTACTAATTTCCTCAAAGGAAATTATATCATAGGTCATATTTCCACGAAGTCAATTAGTGCATTTGGACAATTAGGCGTAATTAAAAGTCGATAGCCTTTCTATGCTGATAGTATTATGGGTGTGAAGCTGAATCTTAAATATATTAAAGGGGCGGCACTCAAGTTTAATTTGTCGTTTTTTTTCATTCTAGTTCTATTACGGTATTTACACTTGTAATTGTTTTTTTAAGAATTTTAAAATTTATTCGAATGAAATACGCGAGTTACAATTATTTACTGAAATTTGGCCGCCATTTTTGTGCAACTTTCCGGAGCACTTCGGGTAAAACTGTGCTACCAGTCGTAACACGTCTGCGCCAGATGTCACCTCTCAACACACAGCCACCGTAAATAGATGCGGATTTGATCTAGTTTTTTTAAATGGAATGCCCCTTTAACAAATATTTCTAATTTAATTTATTTTTTTAATTTCAAGATTTAAACTTTAATGTAATTTCAATACAAATTAATATATACAAATAAATATATAATTATATTAAATTAATAATATAATATACTTCATAACAACAAATTTATTTGAACAATTTAATATTTTTTAAAAAACATTTCAACAAATTTATTTGAACTATTTAATATTTTTTAAAAAACGTTTCAACAAATTTATTTGAACAATTTAATATTTTTAAAAATATATATTTCAACATACTTAGTTCTACGTTTTGAAGGACAAAACAATACAATTATGCCGTTTATGAGAGGATCCTGAAAGCCAACTTAATTTAAAATAATTTGGCGGAAATATGGATAAATGCAGTAAATGTCCAACTTCCTGCACGCATTTCAAACGCCAAAGAAGCGCCGTTATTATTTTGAATTCATGTGTTGAGCGTTAAATCGTCCTTTTTGGTAAGCGTAGTTTGTCTTTGCCGTGTCGAGTAGTTCAGGAACCAAATTAGTCCATGTGAGAACTGCAGTGCGGCGATCAGTAGGAATGCCGTCGCCAGACTTCCGGTTACATCCCTTGTGTAACCTTTTTTGTTAAATCAAAAAAACTTCATCAGTTTTTTACAAGACGTCGCGATTCTCGCTGGAGCGGCTTTGCAAAGTCACTTCCGGCATTTAAAAAAAAATTTAATTTAATTTATTTATTTATTTGGATCACTTGGCCAATGGGAAACAAATAAATTCAATTAATGTCAACCACGCTGAATTAATTGGTACTTGCCAAGGATTGGTCCCGTAACTAAGCTGAGCGCTCCGAAGAAAAGGGACGTCAGGCCATGAAATGAACGACAACTTGCCTGTCCAAACGTCATCAAGGGGATGTGGTAGTTCTGCGCTAACAGACCACTCACTAGAATTCCATTCAGGATGTTCATGGCCATAAATGTCGTGTAGTCGCTCGCCAATGCGGCAACTGTAAGATACAAAAAACAAGGCGATAAAATCGATTTTAATCGAGATGAAATTACTGATCTTGCCCCTTTAAAGGGGAATTCAGCGACACCCTGCAAGTTTGGCAGTATTTTGTTTTAGCTTTTCTTAATCACTTTATTAGTAAATAAAATACTCGGAGTAATTTTAGATTTTTTTTGTGCAATCTTTGTAGCATTTATATTGAAAATAATATAGCGAACCATCACTTCCGGTAAACGATTTGTGCTTCATCGAGATGCGCCTCGTGACACACGCCCCGCACCTTTGATCATACGACTTTATTGGAATAAAACCGGGCATTCGGGTGCTCGAGATTCAAAATGGCGTCTCCCATGATAAAAGTTGATAGCGCGCATGATTTAACGCAGACGAATTAAAGGGGAAATACTAAAAAATACATTTTTATTGCAAAAAAATCTAAAACTACAAAAATATTATCTTTCAAAATGAAGTGATTTGAAAAAGCTAAAACTAGAAAAAGTCAAACTTCTTGTAGCTTCCCCTTTAAAAGACCAAGATAAAAATACAAATATTATCGTGGAATATCGTGAGAAATGAGAACGACGTTTTTGAAAATCAGGGTGTCGCGCCCCTTTAAATCGTTATAGGGCTTGGATAATGAACGCACCAACTAGGACAACGGTGTTGGCAACAGACAAGGCCATGTGGGTCGGAATGTTGTTCGAGTTTGTCGCCTGGAGCATCCAAGGAATGGTCGCTCGGCCGACAATCTCGGCCACGGACTTGATGGTGAGTATCATGGTCGCCTCCATCAGCGTGAAGCCCTTGTCGAGTCCGAGCGGCACCACGAATATTATGTTGTACACGATGGACAGCTGAAGAAGATTGCCGCTCCACATGACCACGTGGAACATGGGTTGGCGTAGCAGCGAGAAATCCAGGCTTTTGACCAACGTGCTCCGCCATGTTTCCCCCACTACCTTCGGCTTTTCAGCGGCCAGCTTTGTTTCTGCCGCGACCGATTGTTCGTTGTCCGCTAATCGATCAGTTTCCGCCAATCGTTCAGTTTCCGCCAATCGTTCAGTCTCCGCTAATCGTTCAGTTTCCGCCGATTGCTTGTTGGCCGCTATCGCTTTTAGCAGCGACTCTAGTTCGTAACTATCGCCGCGAGTTGGCGCTCGGGCTTGTTTGTTAATCTGCCTTTTCTCTCGAATTTCTTTGAACGCGCGATCATTTTCTGCGTCGCCATTTTCTACGTTCCGCAATTGATCTGCCTCGTCCAGCGTGACCAGGTGCCACTTGGCCGGCTGAAAAAGCGCGGCGCCCACGCAAATGTTGGCGCACAGCATTCCGGCGATCAGAAACGTCGACTCGAAGCCGTAGTTTTCCTTGATGAGCAGAATGAGCGGCGGCAATAGCAGACGACCGACCGAGTAGCCGACCAGAGTTATTCCTGCGGCTATTCCGTATCGGCGCTTGAAGTACTCAGTCGTGACACAAATGGTCACCAACCGATTGCAGGCGTTGCCAATTCCTTAAAAAGTGACATTTAAATGGGTGCATCACTAGATTTTCACATTTCTTTCAATTCAATTCAACTCACTACACCTGCATTCAGCCTTTCTAGGGCCGTATGGCAGGGGGGATTTCTCCCAATTCATTAACCTAGGTGAACGTTATACAGTGTGGCAATTCCTTTAGCACTTTTGGAGGAAGGACATTTGTGATTTATGAATGTCTAGCATGTTACATTTACCGACTTTTACCTGTAAATATTCCGAATACGAGGTAGAGTGCCTGGATGCTACTAGCGAAATAACACAGCATGAGGCCGCAGGACATGACGACTCCTCCAAACATGGCCGTCTTCCGACAAGTAAGCCTGTTGATCGCGATGCTCACCAGGGGCGCTGTTGCGAAATAGAATATACGAGTACACATTGGGCTGGTCAAGTTCGCAGCGCTACATGCGGCGCCCCACAAAACAACCCACAAAGAGCGTAGTCTGGAAGCGTTTCCTCAAAATCGACAATTCAAGTCTCGCAGACTTGAATTGTCGACATTGACTCACACATGAGGCTGGATAGTGCGAACGAGATGGACATGGTCCACGAGGCCGTGGCGGAAGTGGTGTCGAAAATTCGCACCATGTCGTTCAGCATGATTCCAAAGCAGGAGCCAGGTATGGCCAGCATACTTGTGATGAGCATCGTTCCTCCGGCAACCTATTACAAAACGTTTTCAAAACGTTTACAAAACGACAGAGCGTTTATACTATTTCAGTAAACTCAAATTACTGTTTAGGCCTAATTAAATGACGACAACAATGATATACTTGCCATCCAGCCCCAACCTCCGTCCGGAGGACCGCGCTTCTTGTGCGATCCTGCTGCGCTTGCACCTGTACTCGCCATCAGCCAGAAATGCCGGGGAACCTTTTGCAATTCATGGATTTATTCGATAATTTTACGAAATCCTGTCCTTTTGGGACACTTTTATTTAACTTGGGATCGCGTCTGTTTTAACTTTACACAGTTTCCTTACCGGTGCCACACTGGTTTTTATTTATTTTTTTTAGCTTTGCGCAATTATTTTTAACCGGTTGTATTTGTAACCGCTTCTATTAATGGCTGATTATAAAGAGTGTTTTCTTCAAGCCGCGCGTCAATCCGTGCAACCATTAATGTGATGCAAATGCACGCCATTGCAAGTCATGCTTTCGCTTAGATAAGTAAACGTGACACGCATGCTTAGGTAACTTTAAAGGGGCAGTGTCAATTATTTTGACTTTTTTGTCTTTTATGTTTTTTCCGATCATAATATTGCACAGAAGATATTTTGAATCATTTTTAACTCATTTTCTGTATCATTTGTTTGAAACAAAGTTAAAACATTTTTGGGGCCCATAAACTTCCGGTAAACGATATGCGCTTCATCGTCAATCCGTCTTAAGCTCGATGCACACTTATAACTTTTTGAGCGTTAATACCATGGAAACCAGGACGGTGGCCATGGTTACTCAAGTCGGCAACGCCGCCAGACGGTCACGACGCTTGACGCACGCGACGCAGCAAAGTTGCAGCGTGCGTCTAGCGTATGGCGGCTTTCACCTTCGGCCAACGTCGACGTACTAAAGAACGTATTATGACGTCACAAGTGGTGTTCTACAATTATTTGATTGGTGCGTATATGTGGTGTCACGAGACCATTTCGCGTCGAACCTTGGTGACGGAGGAATTGGCGCGGAAATCGCGCCATGGCTTAAAATATACACTTGTATATGACATTTTCGGTCGCTCGTTTTAACGCAAAACCTTTTATAAAATGGCGCTTAATGGCGGAGTCTCGTTTCACACGCACATGCAAAATTTGGAGACGACATATGGGACACCCTGTATAACTTTTTATTCGAGTTCCATCAGTGCAACAATACATTCAGAGGGTCCTTGATCTGTCATTCAAAGAATACATGTATATTATTAAATATAATCTAGGTCCTTCTTGTAAACGTACAATTATGTTGTTACCACAAAATCCTGTTTTTTCATTCGCTTAAAGCCTCGAGCTTTGGAGCAATCGCTAATTTCGACAGCGATTTTGTTGGCTGTCAGCCAACCGTTTATTCGTCAGCACAACTAATGTATTTTTCTATACACCATGTAAACCGGAAACGAGCGTCGTCTGCTTTCCGCTATTACAAGTAATCTATACCATTGGATCAACATTGAACAGCCGCCATGAAAGGGAAACAGGGTCGCTATTTAAAATTGACCGCCGCAGCGCTCCTAGTGGCCAAAATGTGAAGCTAAAAATTATTACATGGTGTATAGGCTCTGTATATACCTGTATAGGCCTACGTGTTTGATGATGTGTGTTTTTGTTGCTGCTTTGAGTGTACGCGTAGGCCTACAACATGTTTACTACAAAAGTTCGCTCCAGTGTGCAAGTACACTCGTAAAACATGTCTGCGTTTACACGTGATGGAAAATGAGCTTATCGGATCAACCTGTTGCCAAAATACCTGTGTAAATTAAAAAAAAATACGCGCATGCGCTATGGACGCCGCCATCTTGTTTTACTGTTAGGATTTAACCTATTTTGAATTTTGCACGTGGCGCCATCTACGTAACTAATTGGCTATCTTAATGCTTAACATAAGGAGATTAAACAGTTTAAATTTGGCCCAGTTTTTTTTCGCTTATGTAGGGATTCCTCTTATTTGTTAGCTACGTAATGTACGTGTGCGTATATCTACGCATGTCTGAAATCGTTAACTACCGGTATATTTCCCTTGTGGCACACTGTAGTCTTATTTTACATGATCTAAGAAAAAAAACCATTAATAAAAACAATACTTTGGAGTTAAAAGTATTCATAAATGTGATCAAGTTCTGCCAGCTCAAATTGTGTATGTATTGCAAGGGAATCTTTGCAGTGGGACAAAGTAGCCTCACAGGTGGGGTACCTGTGAGGCTACTTTAGCCCACCATTAAATAAATTATTAATGGTAAATCCTTACAACGTAAAAATCTGAAATTATACCAGAATATGCTAAACCCTTGTAGTAATGCATATTTGATTTCCTAAAACCATCTGAAACGCATAAGTATTTCATTATCATTGAAAATGAAATTTCGAATTTATGGGACAAAGTAGCCCACTTTACGCTACTTGCATAGTTCTTTGTCAAACATGGGAGCAGTATGATTTTGGTTCCAACAGGTCACATGGACCCAATTACAGACCGGCCCCTCGGATTAATGGCAGCTCAAATGACCCAGGGTCCGATGGAAACGATGAGCAGACAGGACATCATGTGATAGGCAGAGACATTGAAAGACAGACAAATCGATTAATTGAGCTCACCTATTGCAGACGGCACGATGAATATTATGCTGTAAAAGTAGACTGCGTACAACTCGCCGGAAATAGCATAATGGTTGCGCGACCTGTGCGTTAGCACGAGAATATCTGTTACACATATGGCTTTATATCGTAAATATTAGTTTACGCGCGTAGCCCTGGCATCTGTTTGCTTATTGGTTGATGACGGCGCCGCTTTGGACAGCAATGGCCTCGGTATCCAGATCAGGGCGACTATGAGCTGCAAGAGCGCGAGAAACAGATAGACGTTCAGGTGGTTTCCCGTCGTGTCCCGGATCCATCCTGGTTTTAATGGAAGGATAAGAGAAATCACGATTGTCCGAAGCGAAGTAACACGCGTTCACGTTTGTCACCCTGACTCACAAACGCAAACTCATGTCAGGTAAAGACGATGTTAGTCCGGAAGTTACGTGGGCGCCGACATTGCAAATGTGGTTGCATAGACTGCAATGGATACGGCGAAAGAAGGACCTTGGTTGCACTCTATGTATCCCTATTTGCAAAAGGCGGCGCCCGATTTTTGGCGCGATACATTTTGTATATTTAAAATATGACCTACCCCCACCAAAGATACAACGTAGGTTGTGCCCATGAATGGTGGAATTGGCAACGTGAAGAATGCTCGAACAAATGAGCCGAGTCCCAAGTGCCGAGCCGAATCGGTTTACTCCCAGACAGTCCACCATTAGAACGTTGATCAGCGCGCTGGTTACGCCGAACACAAATCCGGAAACTATTCCGAGCCACATGAACGGCGTGAATGTAACAGTCACGAGTATCACTGGAATTTATGAAAGTAAGAGACAAAAACATCAGTGACTTAACGAAAACGTTTACCTAACAAGTTTATCTACTCTATTCATTAGGTAAACTTAAGGGTTAGCCAGCCCTTAAATGTCTCCTCAATTCCGTTTTAAGATATTGAAAATCCGTTGTTTATTAGGAATATACTCGTAATTGGGTCCACAGGACCTGTTTATCATTATATATTTCGAGCGTATTTGTCATATATGTTCAATATTTGTAATCAAAATATACATTTTGTGGACAACATATTGTAAATATTTGCATGACGTATAAGCTGTCTTGGAAGTTTTGTTCAAGTCGAGACAGCTCTAAAAGTCCTTGGTGATTCCAGTCATAGCTTTGGCAACTTGGCGAAAGTAGGAGCGAGAAAGATATCACGTGCGGCCGTGCTCATTGTAAAATGGAATGTTTATTTCAATTTGAAATTTGAATTCATTTGAGGAAACGTGCTACTCCTGTCACGTGCTAAAAACCTTGAAAAGGCAGAATTCAACATGGCGTTCTATCTATTGTTGGCGTGGCGCAGTTGTTACGGCCATCGCCCCCAATCCAAAGTTTTCAGGATCGTACCCCTCGCGGGCCACCTATTAAGATTTGTGGGGCTTAAGGAAGTCTCGTGGGTTCGTCCCCCATGGCACTGGCGCCGTTTCTGGCGTCAGCGCCAAAAATGCATTTTTTAAAAAAATTCCAAAAATTCTCATTCTTCTTTATATATTAGAAGCCACGCCTTCCTCTTCCACACCAGGAATTGAACCCTCACACCTCTGAATTGGGTGGCGCGGTATGAGTGATGACTGTAACCACTGCGCCACGCCAACACTAGATAGAGCTGTGTGTTGAATATAGTTATATAAAATGTGACAAGTTCCAAAACCCCATGTTGAGTCTATTGGGCTAACAGGAAGTTACCCAAAGACCTCCATATGTGGCCAACCAGAAGTTGTCCTATACAGCATGTTAGGTCTTAAGGGCCATCTGTAAGTTGTCTAAAACTATCTTAAGTGTATTGGGCAAACCGGAAGTGGTCCACAGACCGTCTTTTATTCAACCTGTGTCTATTTAGGCCCAAAGAATTTAATGTACCAATTTTCCCAATCTTCCCATTTTTCACCGATTTTTTCCGGGAAAATTTCCAGTTTTTTTTACCCTCACTTCAATTTTCCCGCGAAATTTGAAACTTAAGTCACATTTTATTTAGCATAGGCCTACGGGTAGTGAGAATTATTTTCTATTTTATTTGGTTTTGGTTTTCATTTTTTTAATAGCTCTAAGATACGCTCGTACATGTTTTTTTATGTTTGATTCTGCCTTATTTCGTTTTTTCGTTAACTAAGAATATTTTTTTCAAAAATTAAAGTTTGAAGTTGCCAATTTGGCTGTCTTAACATCATTGCGGTGTTCTTTTGGATGGCTTTCGAGGTCAGGTCGCACCTACGAGCGGTGCAGGTTTTTTTTTCTTTCTATGTAACACTGCAGGCCTATCTGTACGCGACATTGTCGTTAAATTTCAAATCGCGCTGATGTGGCTATGATGATGACGATAATGGTTTCGGCCTCATTATTTCTGACCTGTTTGATGCCGAGTTGAGAAAACAAGTTTAAACGACTCGCCGGATGGGAGACGATGACGATTGGAGGGGAAGAAAAATAACATTTGCGAATTTCCAACAAATTTGAGTTGAATTTGGAACGATTTTGATTCACAAGGATGAACTAACACTCACTTGCTCCCCCCCCCCTTTGGGGGGTGTTTTCAATAAAAAATCTGGGGGGGGGGCGGGGTGTAAGCCAAAATCTGGCGGTGTGTATCAGAAACCCTGCACTATGACGTTTCACGTGACAGATGTCATGCGTCATTTATCGTAGACCTTTAAGCTTCGAAGCTTTTATGGAATAAAAAGGGGGGTCCGGGTCTGCTACAGTTCAAAATGGCGTCGCCCATGCGAGAAGCTGATAGCGCGTTTGAGTCAACGTTTATAATTAAAGGGGAAGCGACATCGATTTTCAAAGCAAAACTCGCCATTTGTTCGACGACATTCAACGGTAATATATATTTTTATTTTATGTTGTTTTTTGTTCATTTTCTATGCTAAATCAAACGTGCTATGAACTGCTCGCATGGGAGGCGCCATTATGAATATAGGGTAAACGAAGCCCCAGTTAAATTCCATAGAAGTCTTTTGATCGAAGGCGCGTGAAGTGTGTCACGTGAGAGGCCAGAGAGTGTCACGTAGGACGCTTGAGAGTGTCACTTGGCGCATCTCGACGAAGCACATTTCGTTTACCGGAAGTGAAGGTACCTTATGTTATTTTAAATAAATGCTAAAGATAGGCATTTTTATTGCAAACAAATACAGTATATAAAACTACAAAAAAACATTATCTTTAAAAATACAGGGATTTGAAAAACCTAAAACTAAAAAAAGTCAAATTTCTCGTCGATTTCCCATTAAAAGGAGAAAAAATATAACGGTGTAGCGTCGATAAAGGTACTTCATCGAGCGAACGGGTTGAGTTTTTGTTTTGAATAAAAAAAACAAGTTTTTTGGTGTATACACTTTTATAAAATGCACTGAAAAGTAAGAAAATAAATTTCCTTTTACCTATCGCCGATATGAGATTTGGGATAGGATCCTATACAGGGTGTCCGAGAATTATGGATCCAGTTTTGAATTTGAATAACTTTTTGGAACGAATTCAAAAACACATTTTGGATTTTACATATTGTAGGCCTATATTAAG
>JAQIYI010001849.1:0-10719 GCA_034700265.1 Polyzonium germanicum
ATTCCTGCTCCGGATTTGTCAAATATTTCTTTACACATTTAGGCATTGAAAAGCAAATGAACATTTTAAAAGCAGCTTGTATCGATCCGCATGAAATGAATTCAATAATAAATAAATCGATTTTTTTATAATTTATTTAATTAAATTTTATGCAAGAAATTAAAATTTCACTTTTTAAACATTTATTTATTTAAAAAAATCGTAATTCTGTGCGCACAAAGGCAATCGAGAGAAGAAGAAAAGTGCAGAACAAAAACAACATTCAACAAAAATGAGCAAAAAAAAGCGTTCTTCAAAATGTTTCTTCTCTGGCTTCCATCCAACTAAAACATTAAAAAAAATCATATCAAACAACGTATGATCATCATCATCATCAATTCATATATAGACCATAATCGTACTCAACCCCTCATTCATTTTCATTCATTCATTCGCCCACTGTTACGTTCACACGCGGCAGTCAACGCAAAAGTACGCGCACTTTTATCGTATTTTTCTTGTCTTTCCAACCCAACAGATATTTGAATGGGCGAGAAAAATTAGGTAAATTTGCTGCGTTCGTACATGTAAATCTATGATCGAACGAATGACTTGTTTTAATTTTATAACGAATTTTTGCAAATATAAATCGCTTTGTTTCCGGAAGTTGAACACAGCTAATGAACTCATGTTTTATTTTTAATTTGCAAACGATGTTTGTGTGTATCTTTATGTGTGTACATGTACAGTTGATCATAAAACGTCGAATCTCTTTGATGAGCCTGTGAAATCATCTTTTATTTTATTTTCCTTCCCACCTCTCCCTAGCATTTGTGGTGAGCGTTCAGAGTAATGAGTAATCACGTCAGTAGGCTACGTACATTTCATTTTAAATATACAGGGTGTTCGAAAAGGGTGGATCCAATTTTGAACCTTATTACTTTGTCTTTATACCAGATAGTCATTTTGCTCAAATCTAGATCTCCCCTTTTCGAACACCCTGTATAAGGCTTATATGTTGAAAATGAAAAGTACGAAGACGAATTCGCGCGTGCGCATTGTGAACGTAGTTCATCAACATCATAAGCTATCTGAATCTTCTTGTATTCCTCTTCCTTAATTATGTCCATTTTCTGTATTATATTTGTTGATGAAGAAGAAAAAAAAGCGCACCTTGTTATTTCGAAAACTACGGATCATTTAATAAAGCCTTTTTGTAAACTATAGCATCGTTTGAGCTGCTTTTAGTATAACGATATCGTTGGGGCCACCAACCCCCTCAATTCACTTATATTCCTTGATATATTCGAGTAGTTCATCCCATTCCCATATTTTGTGCGATACCGTACATGCATTAAGTCACGTGAGCGAATGCAAATGTTTATGGCAGCACATAAGCTGCTTATATTCTTAATTAATTTTCGACTGAAGTTAATGAGCTCCCATTTGCATATGTCACGCAGTATATTTCGTTGGATATAGTAGTTCTAGTGAAGGCTCTTCCAATCTTCCAAAGACTGATTCACTCTTTCGCTATAGGAACCGCGTTCACACTGCCAGTGGCGTATTCAGGATTCAATTGAAACGGTAGGGAGGATGTTCGGAACAATTGAGGCGACCAGCAAAACCCTATAGTGGTGCAGCCGCAAAGGCCATGTCGGGTCTGACCACTCAGATTTTAATTTGGAGTCGTTGGTTCGATTCCTGCATGTTCCGTTCTTGTCTGTATAGTGTATACATAATGTATACTGCAAGTCATTCAAGTCAAGACAGGCGCAAACAGACCAACGCATATCACTTGCAATTACAGTATGCTAGTAGTCTTTCGCTCCATCGGACGATTAATTATCCTCCTGGGCCTATCTTTTCTTACCTAATTGGTTCTGTCAGGACATGAAGGCACTTCGTGTCCATTGGGAGTTTGTTATTTGGCAAGCTTTGGTTGATATCCCTAAGAGTTATAAGAGCCAACGCTCAAGCACTGCTTGAAATAAACTAGACTAAATTCTTAGGGCCAAGTGTCACGAATTTTGTCACCGAATGCCTCAAAGTGTCAAAGTTAGCCACGTTCATGGTCACTCCATATACTCCAGCATAGGGAGCTAAATCGTGATTTGAAATTAAACTAGACTTGAGATGAGCTAAATTAAGCTCTGCTCAAGTGGGGATTCCATCCTTTGTGTCCATCGCATACCTCCATAGGCACGTACATAGTCACGAGCAATTTGAACTCGCTTCGCTCACTTGGTCAATAATAATCAGTTGGTGAATTTTCTTCTGAGGTAGATTTTAGCTCGCCAGCACTCGGTCAATTTTTTTTTAGACTTCCTGGAAACCGTAATTTAATAAAGAGCTGGATAATAACTTTTTAATGTACCTCTTGTTGGTATGATATTTGGTACATGGTGGTTTACTGTATAAATACTGGATATTCTGTGGGGGTTTTTTTTTCTTCTTTTCAGTTTTTTTTCTAGCACAGGAAGTTTTAGAAACCAGTGGCAACCTCTAGAAACTTGTGCTAAAGGTCTTGTATCTGATTTCGAGTCTTTTAACATCTTTCGTCTACTAATGGACTTTATGATGAATTTTCTACGCTGAATGGCATTCAGTATATTATTTACCCGATCTGTTACATGGAAACATTTCTTTCTGTGTCTTTGAATCTATTTTTACGTTATTTTTCTAAGATAATACGTGGAATTCTAAACTAGGAAAATAAACTGTCATCAATCCTTTTAAAGTTTAATCTGGACGCTTGTATTCACAAATAAATTTCTTTTTCTGAAGCTCTCTGTAGGAGTATGGTATCCCCCCCCCCCGCCCCGTAACGCCCTACGCTCACCGGTAATGGATGAGGAGTAGGTGCTCTTAACTCCCGTAAGTGTCACGTGACTTTGGTTCTAAGATCCTACCTGATTCGATGACAACCATCAAGTGCAAGTTCGTCGAGTGTTCACGTACACGCGTATAACAATAATATAACGCCCCCTTCGAGTCAGTTGTTGACAAGAGTTCGAGTTGTCTCATTGCAGTGGAAAGGAAAAGATAAAAGTGACAATGCTGATGGGTCATGTCGAAGCTGCCCATTAGATCGCCTCGCCGCTCCACTTCGACTACTTCGGACAGGTCGAATTGCAGCAGCGGTCATCAGAAGCTGTGAACGACGTCGTCAGACGATGAAGTCGCCCGGGAGCCGAACGACCACGCGAATGGACACCACCTTGGTGAAGGAGTCGTTGATCACCATCAAGACTGGCTGCTGCACCATCGATCTTTTGACAAAGAATGGAAAACGTTTGCATCTGTTGCAAATGATCATTTTTCCTCTGATTCCCATTGTGTTTCTGGTCATCCTGCTCAGCATAATCGGAATCGGTGTCGTCCGCAACCAACGTAAATTGGTTAAACTGGAGCACCAAGTAAGTCTTAGTTTAGTTTCGAGAAATAAATATAGCCAAACAAACTCTTACTTCTAGGGTAACCCAGAAGTATAACAAAAATACAACTAAAAGGCATTAAATGTTAAATAAATTTAAATTAAAATTAGAAAAAAAACCCTAAAAGCATTTTTAAATTCATATTTTTAATGGTTAATTACCTCAATTTTTATTACACAAAACTACTATAGGGTACCCTGGTAATTTGCTAATTATGTTTACTAACGTCTTGAGTTATAGTTAATTTGTTGATATATTTTCTTCCAGGTAGAGTTGACCGCCGTTGTAGAGAAACTGGTGTTCAGCGTCCAACAAGAGCGAGCGGCGATCTACACCAGCCTACCCGACATGACTCATCAGGATCGAATGTTAGCGCTTTTTTATGAGAACTTAATTACCCGCTAATTAATAATTAATTATCAAACAGATATGTTTATAAAAAATCATTTTCATTTCTTTCAAGGACCGTTGCACCGGTTCTCTTCTCTCATACGGACTCGGCCGTTAAAGAGCTGACGTTCAATTCTCAAATAATGGCTCATCTGGAATACATCAGAAGCCCGCGAGACAACGTCACGTCGGGAAGAAACGCTTCTCTGCAAAGCGTCGGCGTCTACGAGGAACTCGTTGACCACCTTCTTCATTGGGTCACGTTGAACTATTCGGACATGGACGCCAATGAAATATGGAGGTAAGTTAATTGCGTAATTTTGGTTTTTAAATCATTTGGCATAAATTCAATTCCGTTATTAATTTGTTTCTAGGACTTATTATAAGGCTACGGTTTTTATCTATTAAAAGTTAAAAAATACAGAATCGCAATAAGGTTAAAAGTAAATATATAACGAATATTTGCTAGCCTAAATTTAATAATAATATAAATGTTTCGTTTGCTTTAGGCCTACTCACATTTTATTTAAATTGGTGCTTTGTTTTTTTGTTTTTGAAGGTCAAATATTTTTTTAATTATTTATTTTAAATTTTAATATGGACAACAAAATTCTATATTTTAAAATGACAGAATTCTGATGGCCTACAAATCTATACTGAACGCTGTGGAGCACGCGAGCCTTTCAACGATTTTCGGGCGAACACTCTTCCATTCATCGCCATCGGAGTTACCGGAAGACGTCCGCTTGCAATACGTCAAGCACGTCGCCTTAAGCCTGAATTATCTGAACATGAGTCGACTGTTGATGCCCAATCACATGGACGAGTCTCTGAACGATCAGCTCGTTCGTACCGGAATCCTGCAGAGAATCAACAATTATTTCGACAAGATGGCGTCGGCGACTATCGGCCACGACGACTCACGATCATCGTCCGTTCGAGACGTTTCCGAATTCTTGAAGACGATGAGCGCCACCGTCGAGACGTTGAACTCTGTTCGCACCGAGTTGCGACTGATGGCTCAGCGGCGCATCGCTCAGGAGCTCATTGTGGTCAACTGGCATCGAACTCTGGGACTTCTCGTGCTGATCGTCATTTGCGTCGCGTCGCCGGCCATCGTCCTGTTCGCTCTGAAGACGACCACGATGATCCATACGTTCGCCGCCTGCCTAGTCATCAAAACGCAGGAACTCGACCAGGAGAGGATCAGGAGCGAACGGCTGCTCAACAAGATGTTGCCCGAGATCGTCTCGTTACAGTTGAAGCAAAGACGAGAAGTGGTGGCCGAAAGTTTCGAGTATGTCACCGTCTACTTCAGCGACATCGTCGACTTCACGAAGATCGCGTCGGAGAGCACTCCAATGGAGGTGAGCTACAAGCTTCCTTATTCCACATTTAGATGAATTCCAATATAAAATCTATTAATTCTTTGTTGAAAAATAAAAACTTGACAAATCAGGTGATCACCCTGCTGAACGAACTGTACAAGTTGTTCGACACCTACATCGAAACATACGATGTGTACAAGGTGGAGACAATCGGCGATGCTTACATGGTTGCTAGCGGACTCCCTAAACGTAACGGTAAGCATATGTCGAACGTGCGTGGCTCAAGTCAACAAATTAATTTTCAAGTTTATGAAATTATTTTTCAAGTTTATAAAATTATTTTTCAAGTTTAGAAAATTATTTTTCAAGTTAATAAAATTAATTTTCAAGTTAATAAAATTAATTTTCAAGTTTATAAAATTATTTTTCGAAGTACCGTAGTACGATATCCCAATCGGAGTTTGGTTATCGAATTTACAATTGTGCTGCTCATCGTATTTTAATTTCAGGCATGCGACACGCCGGTGAAATTGCGTCGATGGCCATCGATTTGTTGATTGGGATCAAAAAGTTCCGCATCCCACACAAACCGAACGAACATATTCGAATAAGAATCGGCATTCACACGGGTACTTGTTCGTATACATAATGCGCGAGATAATGCAATGTGTGTCACACATTGTCTTGTAAGAACTATTTTTTTTAACATTGATTTGTTTCTACGTGCAGGACCGTGCGTGGCCGGTGTGGTCGGCACGAAAATGCCTCGCTATTGTCTATTTGGAAATACAATAAACACGGCATCACGCATGGAGTCGACGGGTGAAGGTTGTTGTTGTGTGTGTGTGTGAATGCATTATTTTAAAAAATACAACTAAACGGGATTTCATTTTTGCTTGTTTTTCATTTTTTCAGAAGGAAGAATCCACATTTCTCACAGGACTAAGGTATACTTGGACGTCTTGGGCAACTTCACCGTGGAGCCCAGAGGAGTCATAGAAGTCAAGGTACCGTACTCGTGAAAATATCCGGTGTTGACAAACTAAATATACCCTACTTTGAACTCCTGTTTTATCTTGAAATGTTTGACACGCGCCAAATAGGCTCTGTAGTGAGTGCAGGCACACACTTTAATTTGAGTTCGATATAAACTTTAGTACTTTGGGTACCGTATATTTATTTTGTGAACACTACAAAGTTCCACATTTAACGTTTCACCTTATTGGCGAAATAATAATACTATAATTAAAGGGCAAGGGGTCCATCGAAACCTTTTGGCTGCTGAGCAAGAACGGACTGGGCAGTCCATCGCTGCCTCCTGCTCAGCTTGACATCGACTCTAGCGTTGATCATCGACTACCCGGATTCATAGAACAACCGCGTCCACTTTCCAAGCGCCCCTCTCCGTAAAACTAGTCAAAGATTTGTTTCGAACGAACTATTTTTTAGGGGAAAAATTCTTAATTATTCAGTTTTCCGACCCCATTGATATGCCCCTGAGGTGCTGCATCTGTCTCCACTAGCTATCTCCTTTCTCCATTGGTGTTGCTCTAATTGTCGTTAGTACAAATTTCCTATTTTTCTTATTTCACGACATGATGACTTGTCATCAACACTTTGAGTTATTGAGATTAGGTCGTGCAACGGGATAATTAACTGACAGTTTTCACTGCTGTAACGCTGTAAGTTTTTGTTAAACACCAGATGTTTTACTATATCTAAAATTATGTTTGACTTTAGAGTTTATAGATAACGGTTGTTGTGCAAAGAACAAAAAAAAAAGATTCAAGAACAGTATTTATCTATAGAGTATAGATTATTAATTCAAGATATATTTTTATGTTGTAATTTGGTGCTATTACACAATCAAATTTAAAATAATCTACGCACGTGCGTTACGTGCGTAGTTGCGTACGTATATACCGTATGTACATGAAATTTTGTGAACAATTTCACATTTAATAAGTTTAAAAATATTATCAAATTATATTCGACTGCCTCTCGCGTTTCAGTTGGTCATGCACGGATATCTCCAACCGGTGGCCGGTATGAACGACTGTTTGATGGCCTGGGGCGAACTCCACTTGAGCAAATATTGCTGCGCTCCTGCCTTATCATTAGTACCTTTATATTGAGAATGAATTTAAAAATATTTAGTGTGGGTCTAGCACCGGTTGCTGCATGGTCACACTCACGCGTGTTAATATTGTATCGAGTGACGTGTCTTGCGAACCTGACAATCTTGCTCCACCGAACGGCTGTTGGCCAACGATGGCTCCGGTGCACTTGTCATTCAAATAAAAATTTCCAGCCGACATTTTGAGTCTTTCTGACGATAATTTTAAAAAGTCCCTGTAAAAATAACAAATATTTAAAAATTATTCAATGTAAATTCTTGAGGTTATCAATTTTTGCATTTTTCAGTGAGAATTTTTGCGATTTTAAAGTTACGATGTATATTTTGCTTCATTCTTAATCTGTTTACCTGTCCTTGGCGAAAACTGCGCCAGTCAGGGCGTAAGGTGTGGTCGAGTCGACGTAATCCAAAGTCTTGTTTACGTCTTTATCGGCGTAAACGTAAACTGCCGTGACTGGTCCAAAAATTTCCTCCCTCATGATTTTGTCGAGCGGATTCGTCGTTTGGACGATCGTTGGCTCAACAAAATAGCCCTTACTGAAGAAGTAAGGAACAAAAGTTTATTTAATGATAAGAATGCTCAGTCGATATGGTTATTAATTTGATGTTTCTTTCGAGAAAAAAATACCTTTTGTCCGCGGTTCCTCCAACTACGACGTTCAGATCCGGCGAGTCCTTGGCGTG
Organism: Polyzonium germanicum; assembly: GCA_034700265.1. Taxonomy (NCBI): domain Eukaryota; kingdom Metazoa; phylum Arthropoda; class Diplopoda; order Polyzoniida; family Polyzoniidae; genus Polyzonium; species Polyzonium germanicum. The sequence continues at coordinate 7,956 of JAQIYI010001849.1, forward strand.
CTGAATATATCCGACTACGCGATCGAAGGACTTCTCGTCGATGACTGACGATGTGAACGAATCGAACTCGAGAGGTGACCCGATTTTAAGCTGCCTTTGAGTTTCGACTAGACCTTCTTTCACCTAGAATTAAATTTTATTTATTTTAGGAACAACAACTGGAAAAAAATTCAAACCAGGATGGGCAGTCACCCGAGGCCACAGGGATTCAGGAACGTAGATCCTGGAGCAAGCAGAACACTTCTGTCCGCTGTACTCAAAGGCGGCCAAGATGGTGGCGTTGACGGTCGTCTCCACGTCAGCCGACGGATGCACGAAGTGGTAATTCTTGCCGCCACATTCGCCGACTAGACGAGGAAAGCTATGGTACAAGGACAGGTTCTGACCAACCTGCTGCCACAGACGTCGAAAAGTCCTGCGTTAAGTATTTTCATTTTGAATTTAGGACAATTATATTAATGAATAATTACGGTATTAATTATTAGGGCTATTGATATTTTTTTGTTTGGTTTTGATTTAAATTACGGGACGCTTCCGGTGAAATTGATGCCCGTGAGATGAGGCGACTTGACGATGGTGTCGCCGAAAGTGGGACCGTCGGATGGCACGAAATTGATTACGCCGGGTGGAAAGCCAGCTTCTTGCATCACCTTGAATACCAAATAGTTTGATAGGATCGCCGTGTCTGATGGCTTCCAGAGGACAACATTTCCCTTAACACAAGACAAGCATGAGTTAAAAACTTGTAAGTATTCAAAGGCAAAAACAGTAAATGTTAGACCTACCAGAAGAGTCGGCGCAGACGATAGATTTCCTCCGATGGCCGTAAAGTTGAACGGACTAACTGCAGCTACAAATCCCTGAGATAATTTTTGTGAATGTTTAATTCAATTCAATTTTTTTAAATTTCAGCTTACATCTCACAAACAATTAACTTAATTAAGTCGGATCAAAAGAAATTGCAATAAGCAAGTGCCAACCTCCAAGCCTCGATGTCGAAGCATGTTCAAGACTTCATCGGGCCTCTCACTTATAGGTTGGTTCCTGTGGAGCTCCTTAAAAATCATTTTTTTGTTTAATTGTTTAAACATGTTGATCTAGAGTCGCATTTTTTTACTTCCAAAAACCCAGAAACGCAACGATCGCGAAATATCTGAATCATCGTCGTTGCGTTGCTGGGTTTATGAATGTTCAACGTTGTAAATTCTTTACTTTTGCGTAAAAGGCATTAAACCGGAAAAAGTCGGCCAGTTCGGCTGCCGAATCGATTTCGGCCTGCACGACCACTTTGGCTTGGCCGAGCATGGTCGCCGCGTTCAACTGCATCCTGTACTTTGTGCTAATCAAGTCGGCCGCCCTTTGAAATATCTTGATTCTCTCGCTAAGCGGTGTCGCCTCCCACGATGGCCGAGCCAATTGGCTTGCGTCAATGGCCCGTTGGACGATTTCCTAATAGGCATTTTTATTTATTTATTTATTAGAACCTGCATATTAACGACATGGTTGAATTAATGATTTTTTTTCGTTTTATTTCTAGTGATATGAACCACTCACAGGAGACGCCCAATAGAACGATGCGATGCGCTTCTGATGATCGAACGGCTACGCGAATGAAAAAGACATGAAAGGTCAGAGGCTATCTTGTGTCTGCGTGTCTTATCTGTAAACATGTGTAATGTGTTTGTGACAAATTTTCGATGACACTCACCATAACTTGATACTTGACATCGCCCGACCTTATTTCGTCGCCCCCTATGATTATGGGGATGTCGGTCAGAGTTTCGCCCAGGATCGTCAACGCTCGCCGAAGATTCTCACGCTCGCGGCTCCCCTTCTCGTACTTGAGGACCGGCTCATTTTTCACGCTGAAATCGTCGTGCAATTTCGGAAGCGAAACTGCTTGCAACGACGAGGACGTTGACGAGGCGGCTCTCCTCGCGTGCGCCCTGCACGAACAAGAAAACATATTAATTCTTAATTAATTTCATATCAATTTCTACTGCTACTGTAGGCTATAGACTAATACTACCGTATCGTAATATAATTAGGAAATTTGCATGAGTAGGCCTACTTTTTATGTAGAAATTGTTTTTTAAAAATTATGCTTAGCTTAATACTAAATGGATACCGGTAGCCTATGCATCCACAGTTTAGGATTCAATTTGTTTTTTTACAAAAAAAATCCATTTGTTCATTAGACCTACTCAGTAAAATTGATTTAGCGCTATTGAGAAAAATTCATTTAGCCTATTCTGTAAAATTCATGTAGGCCTATTTGTTTAGTTTATTTATTTAAGTCCTACAAATGTACCGTAGTAGGACCTAGACCCTAGGCCTACGTGTTCTGGGTAGAAATTTCACGTTTGGAGTAAAACGGACTTAATATTTAAGTGCATTTTTCTTTTAACAAAAATCAATTGTCAACAGTCGACCACGTACGCGTAGTAGCATACTGTATACAAATGCTTTCGTAATGCGCGAGGACGAGCAAGCTCTCTTAATAGGGAGAGCTAGCCTACGAGCTGCGTGTAGGTAAGCAGGTAGGCCTAACCTTGTTGACCAGGCACGTACAGAAGTCGTTTCGAGGACTTAAATCATGTCCTCTCTTAACGACACATAGTTCACGTTCCCGTGATCATGTTTAACACGAATACCTCAGACTAGGCCTAGCTCATAATTCAATTCAGCACATTGCTCAAATGGCTACCGGGTGCGACTGGTGCGTACGTGAAGATGCTCCAAACTGGAGCACAAAATATGTAGC
>JAQIYI010001850.1:0-10716 GCA_034700265.1 Polyzonium germanicum
CATTAGCCCTTTAGTTTGCATGTATGGACAATGCGCATTTGACTGCTATTCACTTTCTAGGCCTAAATGCATAAAATAATGATACCTTGCCGCTATGAATTCTAGCTTGAACGCGAACTGATGCCCCGCCTCCTAACCCAAGGTGCTGAGATTCACTTCCGGCTGAAAAATGAAACGTCAGAATCGATATCTTGATATCGATCAGGAATACGCCTAGGGCCGAGGCCATTGCGAATAGGAAAAGCAGAAAAAATGGTCGAAAATAAACTAGAACTCAAGTCCGGACTCCAGATGAGCGTCTAGCGCCACAATTTAACGACTTACGTAAACCTATTTTTATTTTATGATACTTAATCATGCAGGGTTCATGAAAGTATTTGTGACCAATTTTGAAATTTAAGAGGCCTAAGGTCTATTTTTCAAATATTGTTTGAAGACGCTAAATTCTGACATGCTTAAACTCGTTTCACATTGTCGAATTCTTGCTGCAAATTTCCGTTAAACTCGCACTTGCGAATTACTCATCTCGTAACTACTGCTGAACACTAATGGCGTGCGAGAAAACCAGTCACGTGATGAGTTCGTATGCGAATTTAACGCGGCAATTTAGCAGCAAAATTAGCGTCCAAGGGCCGGAAAGCAGCTTTTTGTCGAAATTGGGAACGTCATCAACTTCGTGTCGCACCTGAATTCGGGTCCACTAGACTGAGATTGAGGTCCGGACGTCGACGGCGGACGTTCCTCGCGGTTTCGTCGATTTTTCGTTTCCTCAATGTCGCCGATTTTAGTCGCGTCGTTGTTGTTGTTGGTGTTGTTGCTGCTGTTCTTTTCCGTGGGTGTCGTCGGTGCTTCGCCTGCCGATGTACCGGTCGTCTGAGAAGGAGTCTGATTTCGCTGAGACCTCGACTTATTGTTCTCTGGAGAGGCGATAAAGACGATGAGTTATCAGTCAATAAACATTTTTAACATCGATAAGCCTAATAACGAATTAAACACACAAACACACGCAGAAGAAACAGTGTCAAATAACACGAGAGAAACGGCTAAAAATGCAGGCCTACGCACTTTTAGCACGGAAGCCCAAGCCTGGAGGTTGAGTCATAGTAGCCAACGCCACAGTCTGCTCAGGGGACATACAATTTTGTGCGGAATTTTGTCCAGAAGTCACTGTACATGAAAGCCTCCAGAATTAGGCCTACGTCTGCGGCGAATTTTGTGCGCTTGGCTGCGGGCAAAATAGCGGCCAAAAGCAGACGACGAATTATTTTCCATAGCGACCAGAACATTAAAAAATAGCCCAATAGCGGGCCCACATTTGAAAATGATGCCACGTAAATGGTCGCACTTTTACAACAATGAAATTTCGCACACTGACCACACTGTAGGCCGGAATCACTAATTGCAAATCTCAGACGACCTCGACCTGTCCCGAGTGAAGACAGTTTTAGCAACTTCCGGTTATGAAGGGAGATTAGTCAAAATTCGTGAGTGCGTAATACGATCGAGAAGGTGAGCGTGCGCAACTGCAGATTATGATAAAACTAAATTAATCTTGATGGTAATCGCTCTTCATAACCGGAAGTTGCTAAAGCGGTCTTGCCTTGAGACAGGTCTGAGATTGGCATTAGTGATTCCGGCTTTAAAACTTACGGTACTGAGCTAAACGAATTTAGGCCGCTCTCGAAACCCTGAATCTACTAGGCCTACTGCATACAGGCTAGGCTAGTGGTCTAAATAACCGACGCAAGAGGTCGAAGTTCACGACGTGCCAGTCAAAACAAGCGAACGTTTCACTGCATAAAATGTTGATGAAACAAGTCCACCAGTTATACAATACCAGGGGCCTATGCTTTGTTTACGTTTCTGCGCAGCCTAGCTAGACGCACGCAGATGTAGTGAGACGCCATTTTTGAAGTAATCGTTTTAGCAGACGATTCAAGCCGTCGTTACATATTAGTAAAGATTATCTGCGCATCTGTTTGTTGTCTGCTTAAGAAGACGGATTACATAATTGAAGTCATTGTAGCCTAGGCTAATAGAGCACAAAACAATTTTTCCGTCAATAAATGTCATAAAATGGGCCTATGCAAAATTTACTCTTCTATCATGTAATGGCTGCCATCGTCGAGAAATCGTCTATAAAACTGTACAGTAGGCCTACCAATAATAAAGTCAATCTAATTTGCCTTAAATATTTCCACTTTTCCTATTGTTTTTGTGTTTCTAATTTCTCCGGAAGGAATTTCCGGACCCACATCGCTATCGAACGTAAACTATTAAAACTAAGCAATAGATTCAGACCCACGCCGAGGTCACACTTGGTCAAAACTAGTGTGATCGTGATGTCGCAGCGCGATCTGAAAAATAAAAATTGTTTTAGCATATTCAACTCGGCCAATAATAAAACGAGAAAACTATTTGTCATGGCTCATGAGCAGTTGAGCACTTTAAATTTTAACAAAAAGGTTGTGAAATAGTTTTCTTTTCTTCAATATAGGCTATCATTGCTCAGCTGCTGGCACGAGGGCTGGAGACTGGAAAATAAATCATACTTATCCTAAGAGCTACAATCTCTACCCTTCGTGGTCTAGCCGCCCGGGAGGGAAAATGAAAAATTATTTCTTCGCAAATTCAGAAATAGTTTGGCCCAAGTCTGGATGTAGGCCTACTTTGAGGTATCGAAGCGAAATGGCGGCCGGAATGGCGACCCATGAAAGTACTTTCGAGGCCGGAATCACAAATGCTTATCTCCAGGCCTGTCTCGAGTTAAGTCTGCTGTAGCAACTTCCGCTTATAAAGGGAGATCACATTAAAAATTCGTGAGTGCGTAATACGATCACGAGGTTAGATGACAAGCAATTCTGATGGTAATGGCCCTTCGTAATCAGATGTTGCTAAAGCTGTCTTGACTCAAGACAGCTCTGAGATTTGCACTAGGCTACATGTAGTGATACCGGTCTAAATGCAGTCGGATGTAGGCCAATAGTGAAAAAATTAACGCGAGACCCGCACCTAAATTAAGATTAGGTAAGCCCTAGTGAGCGCAGGGGCACAATTTCCGCATTTAACTAGGCCTATACATGCACAATGTAGGCTTACGACATGTAGGCCTAATTATTAATTAACCGACTAGGCCTAATTGCATTTGTTTTCTGTTTTCCAGTATATTAAAGAGGTAGCATACGGTGTTTAAAATAGCCCTAGTCTCTATTGGAACTGGGTAACTCGTCCGCTTATTAGTCAGCAGAAAGAAGAGAAAATGTCCGCGCCTGAGCAAGCGGCGAACACGTGGTTCGACTTACTCAAGTCGCGAGCGACTTCGTTGCAAAATCGCGCGGATTTCCTGACCGCACTTTTCACTCACGACAAAGCACTCGGATGGTGACGCGCTGCTGCGCAAAAAGTGTCCAAACCGACGGACGAGGTGCCATTTTCTAGAGGAATAAAAGTAGGCCTAGTCAAGAGGTAAACGAGCACAGGCAGTGCGCACGACAAACACGACGCCATTAGGCCCGCGCATACACGGAGGTCGCTTTTGAGTTTTCTTTCGGGAAATGCCCGATCTTGGTACTTGCCTTCCTTATTTGGCACGGTTGCGTTGCTCGTCTTGGACGGTTCCTTGGCGGTCGATGATTTCGCGGCTATCGGACTGGAGGTCGTGGTCGCCGTTGATGAGGGGGTCGCGGTCTTGTTGTTGTTGTTAGGCTTATTTTCGGTCGTCGGCGATTTGGTCGTGGCGGGCGATTTTTTGGCCGCCACCGCCGTCGCGTCGGACGACGTCTTCTGATCCTTGTTGATGACCTTACCAGCGGGCTCGGCCGCCGACTGGACGTCGTCGTGCTCGGACGTGGGCAGCTTCTTGTTGTCGTCGTTCTCCTTCTGCTGCTGCAGCAGCCGCTTCTCCTTGCGCCTCTGCCGTTGAGCTTCGCGCTTCTTGAGCAGGTCGAGCGGGTCCTGCTCGTCGTCGTAGAACAGCTCGTACCTGTTCCGGACGCCGATTCCGTACGCGTTCTCCATCTTGGACGCTTTTACGCCTTCGCTTCGCGCTGTTTTCGCAAGGATGGCGTCGGATTGCGTCTTCTTTGTTCGCACGGTCGCTTCCAGGCTACTGGAGCCTCAAACACTCGCACACAGACATTCAAGATGGCTTCCTGTTTGTTCTTGCAGTTCTTCTTCTTCGACGTATTTTGATCTTCCTCCCTCGCGGCTCGCGTGCCGCATGCTGCGCACCTCCACTTCCGGTTTGGCGCACAGCGTTGCCAGACATGAAGTTTATGAATGTTCCAAAAATACAAAACTAATATTAAAGGGTGGGGGGGCCGACAAGATATTTGACTTGTTTTAGCTTTAGGGTTTTCAAATCCCTTTACATTTAAAGATAAAAAATTTTGCAATTGTAAATTTCTTTTTTGCAGTAAAAAAATGCTCATATTTTGCATTTATTTGAAATAACATATAGGGTAAACCTCACTTCCGGCAAACGCGATATACAGTATGTGCTTCATCGAGTCGATGCTCCACGTGACAGTCATGACACAGTACGTTATGCGCGCCTTCCATGCTAGTCCGATGGAATAAAACAGGCACCTTATATTCAAGATGGCGACTCCCTTGCGAGAAGTTCAAAGCGCGTTGATTCAACGTAGAAAATGTAAAGAACGATATAAGCTTATATCGTTCTTTACATAAAAAAAATATTATGGTGGAATATCGTCAAATAAGGTGTTAATTCATCGAACGATTAACGGGGAGTTTCTTGTTTTTCAAGTAGAGGCCCTTTAAAATTGAGGAATTAAATGCACTCAAATATATTTGTAATATGCCTGATTAATTCATACCAAAATACAGATTAAAAGAAGTAGAAAATATGCTTATTTAAAATTAATTTTCAGTTTAAAAATATAGTAAATTTACGTTATTAGCCTAATTATTAATTTAATAATTATTAGTGCATCGCTATATCACAGTATAATGCTTTAAATTAAGCCACGCCCACTTACACGCGTCACCGTAATGAAGTCACCAAAGAGGGTCAGCTGATCGACTGCGGAAGTGTTTTCCCAGGATGCATCGCGCTATATCCCGCGCCAAATTTTGTTTTGGCGGTAAAATTTTGCCGCCAAAAGTCTCGCACGTGAACTATAGCTGCTGGCCGTTGTCGGACAACTTGGACACAAGGGACGTCAAGAAGAAGATAAATATGGAGCCGGAAAATAATAAACCAGACTTTGAGGTAGACGCGATAATTCAGACGCCGAAAAGATGCCGCCAACGACGACCCTCGTCGTCGTCGCCGCTCAGTCCGCGACATCATCCGTCGACATGGAGCGAGGGCGCTCACTACGTGCAGTGCGCCGGCCTCGAGTCCGACTCGAGTCCGTCGCCAAACTCGGTTTCCAGCGCGGACGGCGGACGACGTGGGCGACCGAGGGCGGAACTTATTACTGCGCTGATAATGGAGGGATCCGTTTCACCGAGCAACATCAAGTGCCGCGTCTGCAATCGAGTGTTTCCGAGGGGAAAATCGCTTTTGGCGCACATGAGAACCCACACAGGTTAGGCCAAAACTTATAATCTTAAATCGGCAGCTTTTTTTGCACGGGGCGACAATAAAAGCTATAGTGTTCGCCAATGGTTAATTAATGAATATATCCATAATTAATTTGTCTAGGAGAGCGTCCGTACCCGTGCGACTATCCTGGTTGCGGCAAAGCTTTCGTTCAGAGCGGCCAACTGAAGACCCATCAGCGTCTGCACACCGGGGAGAAGCCTTTCGCTTGCCCCGTTCAAGGCTGTGGCACGAGATTCGCCCACGCCAATCGTCACTGCGCCGACCACCCGTACGAGGGTCTTCGACGAGTCGATCCGATCGCTCCTCGATCGACGACCATCACGACCAAGATCCGTTCGAACAAGCAGCAGGCCGATGATCAGGAGCTTCAGCTGATCGCACCGCAGCAACAGCAGCAGCATCTGCGTCGTTCCGTCATCAGATGCCGCGACGACGTCGACCTCAACCATGGAAACGAAGAGAACGTCGACAATTATTCAGATTCGATGTTGGAAAAGTACGCAAGATACATGCGATCAAAGCAGAATGAAAAGTTGGTGAATTTGACCAAATAAATACTAATCTTTATTGTTTGTTTGTTTTTTGCAATTCTTTTCAAAGATATCATCGACAAGAAAGAAGCGCAGACGTCGGCGTGGTCAAACACAGCTTGAAGAGACAACTGGTCATGACGGAGTTGAGACCGGTCGTCGACGAGAAGAGGTTTCATTCGGCCTACAACGACGAGATGATCGGCGCTCTGGCTCTCATCCAATTAGCCGGAAACTTTGCTTAATCTGAACCTGAACAAATACAAATAATATAGTGCATACAATTTTGAATTACTACCACTTTCGGTCATTTCAACTAATTTATAGCGGTCACCATTTCATTTTAACTACTTTTTGTTTTTTGCTTTTTATAATTTTTAAATCTTATTTTATGCTTATTTTGAACGCGGTTATGAATTATGTAGCTGCCCTATTTTCTTTACTACTTCCGGTTTGTTTTTTCAAGTTTTAGCCCAGTGAAAAACTGAAAAAGATTTTCAGAACTTTTTTAAAGCGCCAGTTTTGCTGAAAAAATGTCACCTTATGATCTGATTATATTTGTATGTAAGTTATTTTTTAAATAATGTATTTTGATAAGAGAATGTTTCGAAAAAAAATAGTTTTTATATGTGCATGTATGTAAACAATTTAAATTCTTTTTAGGCCTATAGGTCTAAATTTGAGTCGTAACTTACGTAAAGTACGTTGTAACAGTGTTCGCACAAGCAGATTTCTGGTGATTTTCTAAAGCTTTTTAACTTTTAAAGCACAGCATCGCGTAAAAATGTATATTTTGCACAACTTTGACTTTTTTTAAAAGGTGCGCGCGCGGGATTTATTTGTAAGTGTACTCTCGAGTAAACTGTAAACAGTGTACATTTTTTTATATATTGTCCAACACAGGGTATTATTCTGCTTTTGGTGCACCTTTTTTATATAAAATGTTTAAAATGCACGCTTATAAACAATAATTAGCGATAGTTAGAGAGAGACTTCCTGAAAATAAAATGGTTTTTTAAATTGATTATATTATTGATTTATTCATTCTTTAATTTACTATTTTAGTTCATGATTCTTTTAATTTTATATTTTAAGTTAATTAAATTAGAACTAGGGGAATTCAAATTGTATTTTTTCATTTTTGGTAAAGGAAATGACTTGATCTTTAAACTACCATTTTGTCGTTATAGCGTTCCATCTTCGTCCTCCAATGAGTAGTCTTCAAGGTGGTACATTTCGCTGAGCAGCCGGTAAATGTATGACGGAGCGTTTCCACCTCTGAAAATTTTGAAATTTTAAATTTCATTGTAAATAGATTCAAGTAAAATATAGTTTGATAGTATTAAAGTAATATATAAAGCAAATAAGCGAAATCAAATAATTATAAAGAAAATAATAAAACAAGGTCCTAATAAATAATACATACGGTACATTTTCAAAACGCACAACTCACATGTTAAATATGAACAAGGTGACGAGTTCAGGTGGTACATAATCGAAGACCGGGTTGTAGACGTGCGAGTTGGCAAAGGATTCTCCACCTTTAAAATAAAATTTGATTTAACAAAAATACACCACTCGCGACGCGTCTCCTATACGGTTAGTGATAAAGCCCTCAGGTGTTAATCATCTTCATTGTTAGGGCTAAACTTGTTTGTTACAATTTTTGTTTTAAAACACTTGCCGTCGGAAAATTTCATGACATCGTGAGGCGAAGCAAATTTGTTGAACTGATCCTGGTCAATTGAGCAGATGAATTGAGGCGAAAGTTTGTAGACGGCTGTGCAAACGATCAGCTGCGAACAAATTATTTACATTTTAAAATCCATATCAGAGAACAGCCTGCAAAAGTTTCAATGTTCGAGTTAGGTTTAAGTACAGTTAAGTACGCTCGTAGATAATTTTTACATAGTAACCCATGGTTGTTTAATACTTACTACAAAATACATTTAGTACATTTCATGATTTTGGTACCCTACCCTAATTATAATTAATCAATCAAAAGCTAATCAAATGTGCTTACCGGAACGGAATAATGCTTCGCCGCCAAGGCGAGGGCGTAGCAACCGCTGACGGCCTTTAACCTACCAATTTCATGAAGAGAAATATATTTTTCATTTATTTATGTACCAGCATTGTTTATAATAAATTTAAATTCGTAAACTCGCCCTCCGTTAGCGAGAACTGTATGCGTTCCGATGATGACCTTGTTGACCCTTGACATCATGGCGAATGTGGCCGAATCGGCGATCACCGTCGTCTCGATGTTGTCTTTCGCCAGACTAATTGCCAATTCATGACCCTGCGTGTCGAAATGATAAGAGAATCAAATTTCATACCTACCAAAGTAAACCTAATTAGTTTTCACTCGCAGTGTCTCACGTGAAAATATGGTGCACCTTCAGCGACAACAACTTGAAATTTACGTTTTTTCGCAGCTCTCTTTATAAAATAAACAATAAAACATTTATTAATTTTCAGCTCCACGTATGAACAAAGTGCTGTCACGAACACCTTCAAGAATTGTTCGACCGTGTTGGACCGACCGATCGTCATCACGACATCGTTCGAGTGGATATGATTCAATGCTTCGCACGCGATACTGTGGGCACTGTACAAATGAAGGCAAATTGGAAATTTAAAGGAATAGCAGACGAAAGCACGGTCCTGATTTTAATCGGTTAAATTCGAACCTCTGGTCTAATTCGTCGAGAAGCTCTGTCACACTATCTGTAATCATTTCCTAATTTTCAATAATGAATAAAGATCTGATAAAACAAATTTCAAAAATCCTCTCAACTGCGGACTTATTAAAATTTTGATGACATTAGACACAAATTTACGCCGAGATCAGGGAACACGGTGTTGTAACCATCCTTCTGTCGCTCTAGCTCACTTATTTCTCGCTGAAATTTCATTCTAAAAAGAGAATTACATAATGTCATAATGAGGATACTACTAGGAAGAACTCAGCGTGAAGGCCTAAAACATTTTTAAAACAAAAAAGTCTACTTACTCCTCATAATCCTCACGGATGATCTTCAGTACTGCACAGAAATTAAATAAACAAAAACAAAGCTTTTTTCACCAACCTACAGGCTTAACGCCTACTACGTCCACGAGTTTATTTTAGAGACGTCCTACAGTATTACAGGTACGTCGAGTAAGTTTACGGATACATGAAGTGACAATAGGGTTTGCAACTAATCATGTAATTCGTGATCGTCGCCAAATAGACTGAAATAGTTGTCTAAAATCTAAGTACGAGTATCTCACTTGTAACACTGTTTAAATTATAATTTGTACCTCGCTTGACCATGTTGCCAACGACAGTTTCAGAAGGCTGAGCTTCCATCAGGCGACGTCCCTCTTTCCGGATAATGCACATCAAATCTCTGTCAGTGTAATCAAAATAATTGAATTTGAATGATTAGGCCCACAGGGAACCTGCATAATTGGGTGTAAGTGCGTGTGCCTGCTGGCACTTTATTTCTAAAAATAATATATAATTTTATTCAATAAATCGTGCGTGTGCCGCCTCAATGCATGCAGATTGTAGAGTTGAAGACTTGAATAAACAAATTATAATTGAACATGCTTTAATGTGCACTGGAAACTATGACAGATGACAACCTGACGAAACAAACAAACTAGGCCCAGTAATCAAATAAATACCGCTCCGGTACCTACTTGGCTATCGTCCATTTGTCCTGCAGGCAAATGATCTCCTTCAGCAACGACACTGTCGTATGCGCCATGGAATAAGAGGGCATCGTCTTCCTAGATACAAATAGAAGAGTTTAGAGCAGGGTCTGAGGCCATATATTCATTAACCTCGTATCTGCAGTCGTTGATGGTCGGCGGCGGGCCCCTGGCTAAAGGATGTGGCCACGCTAACCAATTGGTCACATGGTACTCCCAGGAGTCCCCTCGAGCCATTTGACGACTGTGGATACCGAGCTAAATACTTTTAATAAGCTGGTTCGACTCGAGAAAATCGCGAGTAAGGCGCGTCTTGACACTGTCTTGCTTGACTCTTTTGAGTCTTGACTCAACGACTTTAAGGCCCTGGAGAGCTCCTAAATGCAGACGACGCGTACATGTAAGCCTAATGTTCAACACGAGCAAACCTTTGTCGGAGGTCGTCCGCAAACTTCGTGAAGTCGTCCATCAATTTTCCTTCCAAAATGGACATATTTTTGAACAATTTTCTGCAAAAATAATTTTTAAATAAAAGAAACAAACAAGAAAAATTGACTTTTTGCAGAAATGACGACAGACAGAACCAAGCGGAAATGACAATGAAACGACTGGAGCGACACCTAGATTCACAGGTGAGCGCTTTTTACTCACTCGGAGCGCTCCAAATTCGAAGGAGCCGCAAGAGCGGAGTGCGCGTAGCAGACGACGGAATAGAAAACGCGCCGAACTCAAAACGTTCACAAAAACTTCATACCGTAACAAAAACTTGGTTTACTCTGAGAAAGTAGGGAATGACAGAAAGTAGGGAATGACAGAATTCACTGAAAATTCTAATTTAATTGAATAAAAAGGGCTTAATTGAATCGATTGAAAAAGCTATGAAGTCTTTCTTACTTCCTGGAAAGAGCTTAA
>JAQIYI010001851.1:0-10715 GCA_034700265.1 Polyzonium germanicum
ACTTCCATGCTTTTGTGATTTGAAGCGGATGCCGGCGGCGAAGAAGTTGCCGACCTGCGCGTGCGTGCGTCGACGCTCAAAGGCATCGACGTGCCGCCGGAACGTGCGCCATCGATGATCGAAAAAGATGGCGTCCAGTTCACCGTCGAACGTCGCTAAACAGCGATGGAAGATTTTGGGTCAAGTAAGTTCTGATGAGCAAAATCATTTTATTAATTTCTTTTCTATTAATTTGGTTGAATTATTTAAAAGCTTCCACTGTAGATATCAGTACCGGTAGGTCTAATTTAAATTTGAATTTTTTTTTACTAAAGGCCCTGCGAACCAAAAGTGCGGTGCCCGCTTCAGCCGCTCCGTCCATTTCAGTTCGTCGGTTTGAAAGCTTCGCGCTTTTTCACGTCGAAAGATGCGACGATGAACAAAACGGTGACTCGACCGAGTGGTATTCGTACACTTGCGATGAGCTCAAACAAAATCGACTTCGTGTGCGGTAATTAACTGAATTAAATGCTTATGTAATGATGCGGTTATACTGCGTTCTGTATTATCTGCCCGCACGTATCTTCCACGTACGGTGCGCGGCAGCTGTTAATTTTTAGTCTAGAACAGTAGAAGACTACGGTAGCCTATACTACTTCTATGGATAATCAATCTATGCAATTAATCAGTCTTCTTAAGCAAAGAACCGACAGATGCACACTTGCACAACACATATAATCTACTAACATCTAATGGCGGCCAGATTTGTCTGCTAAAACAGTCTTCGTCCTTGTGTCGTACCGGTAATCTTATGTAGGCCCTACTATATACTTTGTTATAAGTAGGCAGAGGGGAAATTATGAAATCGACCTTATTGATTTCCCGTTTTATGTGGGTACTTCAGATTTATTTTAATGGCGCTATCAGTGATTGCCAACCATCAATCACCGGGGTGGTGCATTTTTTTAAGCAGTAACTCAACTATACATATTCGACGCTAAATATTTAACCTGCATTTATTTGGTGAATTTAGGCTGGCAAGAATGCTTTCAAAGTTTGTGTATCTTATACCCTCATATTATTTGCAATAATGTCCTCTATACTATCAATTTTATAATTTACTTACAGAAACAGTCCAGATTCGTTGAAAGCGGAAGACTTGATTGGCTTCAATAACACTGGGAATATATGTGCGTCTCGTTTCAAATTTCAGACAAAACTCTTTGATTTAAAAGTTTTAAGTTTAATAGTTTTTAAGTATAAAGTTTTATCAACTTTTTATTATTATTATTATTTTGTTTTGTTTTAGGTGTATGGCCGTCAGAGGAGGTTCTGAGCTATTATTTAGCAAAGAATGCAGATACTTTCAAGTAAGGCCTACATGGACTAATATGAGTTTACTTTTAATATTGATCATAATTTTTTCATTGTTTATTCATGTATAATATGTCTTTGCAGTGGCAAAAATGTTTGCGAATTGGGCGGTGGAATGATGTGTCTAGCTGGACTCACAGTCAGTACATACATATGTAGTATCTAGTAAATAGTCTTACTAAACATCAATTGTATCCCCCATAATACTTTTTTTTTTCTAATTTAAAATAATTTATATTTTTTTATTATTTTGTTTGTTTCAATTTGATATTGTTTTATTTCCCCCTTTTCAGGTTGGGATTTGTTCGTCGGCCAATCGAGTTCTTCTGACCGATGGCAACCCAGTTTCAATCAAAAGTACGTGCAAAAAGTTTGTTGTTGGCACATTCGTGAGTTTCGTACTTTTTGGTTTTAAAAACTGTCCTTAATAACTATTTTCAGACGTGGAACTTATTGTCAAACGAAATAGCATCGCATTTGGCGATACTTCTGTCGAACCGAGGTACAATTGCTTACATTTAAATGAATTAATGATCGAATTATATTAATAATTAGAATTAATTTAACTTAAATCAATATGGGTTTTTTTTATCTAATTATAGAATTTTACGCTGGGGTGATCTAAGTGAACTGCGTCAATTCGAAGCAGAGTTTGATTATATAATCTGCGCGGATTGGTAGTTTTTACTAATTGGTCTTTTTTATTTTACCTAATGGCCACCAATATTCTTTGAATGAAATTTATTTTTGTATTTTATTTTCTTTCTCGTTTCAAGTCTATTTTTTCAAGATATGGCGGAATCTTTGCTGCAGACCATTTACTTTCTTTTGAAGATTGGCGTAAGTTTAAAATCTGAATAAGGTCTGCTTGCAAATGTAATTAATTACTTATTTTTACTGCCTTAAGGGCACTGCCATTATTCTGGCTCCATCCAGAGGTGGAACTTTCAGTAATTTCGCTCTTCTCGCCGCCTCAATTTTTCAAGTTCAAAGATTCGATCGATACGACGATAAAATCCAGGAATTGCATGAGGAGGTAATTTTGAAGTAATTGTTTATAATGAATGAAATGAATTTAAATTGAATTAAAAAATTTTTTAGTTAATTAATTTAAATTAAAAGATATTAAAAGATGTTTTCAAAATGCAATTTAATTTGTTTTTACAGAAATTAAAAAATGATCCTGTTTACAATGAGGATTTGCACTTCCCGTTGATGCTTCAATTGAGGAAGCTGTCCGAACTAAAGCGCGGACCTGTGAATTAAGCTGGTTACCGGTGTAGTTAAACTTTAAATGAATTTAATCTATTTACCGTATTTAAAACGCAAATTATCTGTTTACAATAATTATTGTTTCCAACAGAGGGCGCCACTAGCGTAGCACGGGAAAAAACAAAACAAAGGAGTCTCCGGAATTTTGGATTTGCATATTTGGATCGCTTCTACGAACTTTTCTGGAATTTCGGAACTGGAATCGCCAAAGCACGCCATGTCTGGGGACAGTGACACGTCCGTGACGTCGAGGGGCATCATAATTTCAGTCGAGCTGGACAACTTCAAGTCGTACAGCGGCCTAATCCAGTTCGAGGGGTTGCGGAAATTTTCGGCCATCTGCGCGCCCAATGGATCTGGTGCGTACGTGTACAAACATGTTATGTATGTCATGTAGGCCTCTTATAGAATGCCTATACTTGCATGCATGTATATGTTAATAACGTACGGTATAGGCCTCGATATATGTCAAAGCAGGCATATATGCCTAATTAGGGCTAGTGTGAAATGGGCCTAATTAGGGCTAGTGTGAAATAGGCCTCATATCAAATGGGCCTAATTAGGCCTAGTGTCAAAGCAGGTTTAAGCCTGAATCAGTAACGTACAGCAGACTTGAACTTGTCTTACTCAAGTCAGCGTTTTTCACGTGAAAATTTCCATTATCGATCACGCGTGCGTTCACATTCTCAAGATAGCATGCTCATTCATGACATCGATCTTGAGAACGCGCATGCGATGGATAATGGAATATGCAATGGATATTCTCACGACGTGCAGAACACAGACTTGAGAGACAAGCGCAAGTCCGTGGTTTGTGATGCGGGCCAATTAAGTGTCAATGTGTCATGTGGGCAATGTCTATAGTTAGGCGTATCCGGCTATATTAACGAATGAAAATTTAATAAGACAAGCTCGACACACAGCTAAAGTCTGTAGTGATAGTGATACTGACTAAAGTTTCTTTTCGAGTCTAGGAAAGTCCAACTTTATGGACGCCATCGCCTTCGTGTTCGGAGAAGATCGCCCTCAACTGCTACGCGTGACTAGGCTTTCGGTAAGGCCAGCTACATTAATTTAAGAAATTAATTAAGTCTCAAATGTTTTAGCCTACATAATTGTGTTGGTGTCTTTTTCCTTTAACAGGAACTCATCAACAATGACCCTGATATCACTCGAGCGCATGTAGAACTCTGTTTCGCCGATCAGGACAACAACGGGGTCAATGAGATGCGGTTCAAGCGGACGATCAATAACCTTAATGCAAGCGATTTCTTGATCGATGGCGAGGTTCGTGCACTTTGAATTAATTATAACAAGGTTTATCGGCACCTGGGCGGTTTAGAGTGGGCGCTTTACGAGCATCCGAGCCATGGAGCCATCAGCGACATGTTGCTTTGGTTTTTCTAGCGCTCTCTTTGAACCAATTGTTTTTTAGGAATAAACTTGCTTTGAAGACGAGAAATTTATACCAAATTCTTGTCTGCACTGTACAGGTGGTCGATCGGGATTTGTACATGGAGGAACTGATGCGTCGTAACATCAACATCAAAGGTGGACACTTCTTGGTGTACCAGGAGACGGTCACCTCGATAGCCATGATGAACGAAAAGGAACGGACTTCCATGTTCGAGGAGATTTGCCGCTCGGGCGAACATAAAGGCGAATACGAACAATGCGAAGCCGAGATGCTCGCTGCAGAGCGCGATCACCAATTTTCGCTGCAAAAGCAAAGGTTGGCCGATGCTGAACTGAAATCTGTCAGAAGTCATCAGGCGTTGGCCATGCGACAAAAGGATCTGGCAGCCAAGAAGGTCTTTCAAAATGTATTTGCCATTCCCGGCAATTTAATTGAATTTCGTTTGTATTAGATGTACGAGCGTATATACTGATTTTCTTGCGCAAACAGGCTCACAAAGAGACAATACTTTACACCTTCAAGCTGTACCACTGCGAGCGAGAAATCGAACGCTGCGAGACGGAACTGAACTTCAGAATCGGCGAACTGGATAAAATCAAAAGTAGAGAAAAGCGTCGAGATAAAATACTGAAGGACGCGCGACTGGAGCAAGGTGTAATTCAACGCCGTCACGCGAAACACTCCAAGCAGCTCAGGCTGTTGGTGAGTTGGTATTTTGAAGCTCATGCTGTTCGTTATTAGTTAGTCTAATTCAAATTGTGTCATTGTTTAATTTTTGTTTGTTTGCTTATTTAAGGAGGTGGAGATTGGTCGTAAACAACCGGATTTCATTAATGCCATGGAGCAAGTGCAACACTCGAGGAACAGCATAGCAATCGTAGAGTAAGTTTTTTTCTAAAGTTTTATTTTATTTTTTTGAAATTTCCACTTTGTATTTGTTCTCTAGACCCATTACACTGAAACAGCGATTTTGTTTTTGGATGCAAATACATCTGCAGATTTTGGAATGATGTATTTGCATTAAATTAAAGTCATCTTGTGCGATAATATTATGCAATCAAACGACCAATTAAATTTTGAATTTAAATTATATTGAAACTTTGTTTAAACTTTTGATTCAAAGTTTTTTTTTATTTAAAATGAATTTTAATTTAAAGTTTCTTCGCTATGTCTTCACTTCAGGAAAGAGTTGAGCGCAGCCGAAGCAGCTCACGGCGTTCACCTTATAGAATATACACAATTAGAGACCGAACTTGTAGATGTCCAACGGAGGCTCCAACAACTTAACGAGGAACCAAGCTTGCGTGGATTCCAGCTCAACACAGAGCAGGTGATTAGGATCAAGCTAAGCACGCGAGATGTCCAAATTTAAGCTTTATCAAACTCACGTGTCATTGATCCATACCGTGTAGTTACCGTGTGGTTACTGACAGTGTAGTTACCCCTGTGGTTGTAGAGACCGACAGACTAGCGTGCCATTTGCGTTTGCTAAAGACTCCTTCGCTTGCTTCGACAGTTATTTCAACCTTGTAACCATTGGATATGCACGTAAATTGTAACTTATCAAAATTTCAACTTGCGTGCATGAATCGGTCGCGACTCTAACCCTCGCGCTTTTCAATATTTGTCAACATTTTCTCGTTGTAGGCTAGAGAATACAACAGGCTGAAAAAGGAAGCGGGCGTGCAGTCAGTGAATGATGTCGTAGCTCTCGAGAAAGCGAGCATCGAGTTAAAGGTGTCCGAAGAACTTCTGGACTGCGCGATGCTGGGCATGCGCGACTTCGTCTCGAAATTGCGACAGAAAGAACAGGACCTAGCAGCCGCCAGACTCAGGCGAGATAAATTGGCAGAATTCATCAAGTAAGTATTTTGTGTGTAATTATGCTGCTAGGTTATCAGAATTGCTCTTATTTATTAATTTTATTCACGTTAAGCATCACTTGTACGTTTGCAGTGTCACCAACCAGTCATTCGAGGAGCAGAACGAGAAGATCCTAGACCTTACTGAAGAAATTAACACTGCCAAACTGGCGATTGACGAGACTGAGAAGGAGATTGAGCGAATCGGCATCACGTTGGACGAGGTTAAGATTAACTGTCAGGAAAATGAGAGAACCGACCGCCTGAAAGCCAACATCAGACAGCTGAAAGAAAACTTCTCCGGCGTCGTAAGTGGCGTCAAACAAAGAAAATATTTAATTTTAATTTTGCTCCATAGCGAGCCAAGTCAAGTAAGCATTACTGCTAGACTCCAATTTCACGTGCTCTAATGACGTAGTTGGCATGAAAGATTGGGGTCCTAAATTAAAATACCATTCTTGCACATGCTTTTAGCCTGCTCGCAACTGATGTCACCTGCTACTCTCGCTCGGACGTATAGTTTCATTACATTGCTACTAGCCTAACTGTAAAAGAACTATGTTTTTGTTTTTCTGCGCAGTATGGTCGCGTGGTGGACTTGTGCAGACCGAGAGACATTCGTGATAAGAACGCCGTCACCGAAGTGATTGGCAAGAAGATGGAGTTCATCGTCGTCGATTACAAGACTACGGCCATCGATTGTTTGCATTACGTAAAGTCTCACAAACTTGGCCACGAAAATTTCATTGCGTTAAACTACATCAGCGCGCAGCCCGTCAAAGAGCGTCTCAGGTGATTTTTCCATGACGGATTTTTTTCCTAATGCCAGGATCCCATTAGAAATGTTAACAAAATAAAATAGTTTCATGTCGTGGAAATATTTATGAATTTTTCTAAAAAGAATTACACTCATACACTGCGCAAAAGAAGATGAATCTCGTACTAAGGACGACAAACGACAACGGCTTAAGAGTTGAATGTAAATACACATAAATTGACACTTATTTGGACATCAGATCTCTAGATCCAGGCAATGCTCGTTTGCTCTACGACATACTGGAATTTGAGCCTCAATTCAAGAGGGCAGTCGAGTTCATCACCAACAACGTTCTTGTCTGCAACTCCTCAGCCATAGCTAGACGTATTGCTTACGAGATGGACGGTGGAGGGCAATATGATGTCCGTATACATTAGTTATTTTTTTATTTTGACGTTGATCTTTGTCCGGCTTAATATTTCTGCTTGCTCATTTAGGCCGTTTCTTTGGATGGCATTTTCTTTGGAAAAAATGGAAGAATAACTTCCGGAGGATTGCAGTACGTGCTTTCGAGTTCTGCCAGCAGCATAAATACTGATTTCGTTTTTGGTTTCTCGATTAATCGATAATTTTAATTATTTTGTATGTGTTGCAGTGATCTCGAGAGAATGTCTAACCGTTGGACCGACACTGACTTCAACGCCCAAAAGAAAAAGAAAGCTGATTTGTTGCTGAAACGCTCGTCCATGTTGAAGACGGTGCGCAAGGAAGTCGATCTCAACGAGATGAGATCACAGTACAATCTGCTCAAGGCCAAACGCGAATCCGCCAGTAATGACATTGATGACACACAGATGGTTCGTTTTCATTCGCTTTTACTTTTCAGCATTCAACATCGCATTTAATTTTGTTTTCCTTTAGACCATAAAGATAAATACGCTTGAAGGGAATGTCAGAGACATGAATGCCTCGCTAGAAGACAGACGGGTGAATTTGTGACAAATATTAAGGGCCCCTATCGTTTTGGAATTGTGCATGAATCATTAAATTCCTTGGTTTGCTTTTATTTGTTTTTCAAGCGCGACTTGGACGCACTTCAGGGAGAGGTCAACCGACATAAGCTGGCAGTCGAAGCTCCTCGTCAGCGAATTCGTGACGTGGAAGATGAGGTGTTCAGGGAATTCTGCCTTCGCATCGGTGTGCCAAATATCCGACTTTTCGAACAGGTTGAACTCAAGTCGCAGCAGGACAAAATGAAACTGCACTTGGAATATGAAGATCAAATTCGTAGACTCGAAACTCAAATGCATTTCGAGCAATTAAAGGACACAATCGGTAAACTTGAATTTTTTTTACAAATCTTCCACATCATTCATTATTATTATTATTATTATTATTCTTATGCTTTTATTTAGACATTTTTATTTAAGTATTTTTGCTTTTCCATTTCTTTACATTCTTGTGTATCTATTTTTAATTACTTTTAATTTAAATACGTTTATTTTAAATATATATTTCATACATTTAATTATTTTTTTCAAGTAATTTATCATTTATTTGTATTTTTTTTCATTAATTTGTTACTTATTTGTAATTTTTTTATTATGAACTTAATTATTCGTATTTTTTATTGTTAATTTATTATTCTTTATAGCGCGCGTTCGCAAATTGAGAGACGAAGTGCGAGAGCGCCAAAGGGAACACGAAGACGCCGTTGGAAAATTCAAAATGCAGGAGACGGTACGTGTTCGCAACATGACATTAAATAATTAAATACGGGAACGAATTTGTCTTTACGAAATGGCAAACTTCTGTCTTTTCTCAGTTGAGAGCCAATCATTTTAAAAAGGTGGAGAGAATTAAGAGTAAAATAGCGAAGCACGGGACAGAGTTGGAAAAAATCAAAGTGAGCGTAGACAAAAAGAAGAAAGCTGTGTTGGAAATGCGCGAACTCGCCGCCGACACTCAGAACCTTTGCGTAGGTGCCCGGACCGACTGCGCTACTAAGAAGTCTCAAAGACACACCCACCTAAAGAAATGCAAGGTCGGTAGAATATAGACCTAATACTATTGTGATTTCTATTTTGCAAACTGAGCTTGATTTTTTAATTAAATGGAGTTTTTGTTCAATCCGAAAAAAATGTTAGGTTGAAAACATTTTGTTGGTATTACTCAAAGGCGACATCCGCGATGTCATCGAGATTGAAGACATCGAAGACGTAGACGAGAGCAACTTGTCGTCGATAATCCACGACCGAGAGTCCCAGACGATCGAGATCAACTACAGAGCGCTGCCTGATCATCTGAAAGAGGTTTTATCCCCCTTGAATCCTACTGCGTACGCGCGGAACACCACTTTGACTATGCCGTTTTATTATTTTTTTTTTTACAAGTATAAACCAAAAACGCGAACGCAACTTGTATTTATTTATATATTTAAATTTTATTATATTTTATGTTTCCAGCTTGACTCTGTCGAAGACATAAATCGTCAGACGGAACTTATGATGGTTGACATTCTGGAATTGAAGTCGGATCTCGAAGAAATCATCGGCGTAGCTGATGAAAGAGCTGCCGGAAAAATTCCTGAACTTGTGGACATTGTCAACGAGGCAAAAGACAGATTCGCTCACACGCTCGAAAGAGTCCAGGCTGCTAAAATAAATTTCGAGAAGAAGAAAGACATACGAAATCGACTTTTCAATCAACTCATCAATGCGGTGTCGGCCCACATCGATCACATTTACAAAGTATGTGCACGTGAAAATAGTCTTTCTACAAAGAGAGAGAGAGTAGCACACATGCAATGTTTTTTCCACCTTTTTGGAATAATAATGTTAGTTTTTTTTTGTCTGGTTCTTTGTGTGTTAAGGAGCTGACCAGGGACCGTAGTGCGCAGGCTTTGTTGTGGCCAGAGAATACCGAGGAGCCATATTTGGGCGGCATTAATTATCACTGTGTGTCGCCCGGCAAGCGGTTCCAACCGATGTCTGGGCTGTCCGGCGGTGAGAAAACGATCGCTGCGCTCGCTCTTCTTTTTGCGATTCGACGGTTTGTCTTATGTTTCGAAATTTACTAGGTATTCAAAAGTCACTTCCTTTCGAAATTTGTTTATTTCTGAAAATCTTACTGGGATTTGCCATGACGGCTCCGTTGAAAATAGGAAAGTAGTGACTATTAAATATCTGGTATACACGTTTGTTATATTGATTTCTACTAGTATGGTTAATTGAAATTTGAAACAATTTAACTTATTTTTATTTGCCAGCTACTTTAAAGCGCCGTTCTTCGTTCTGGATGAAGTTGACGCTTCACTCGACCGTAGGAATATTGACAACGTGCGTTATTTATTATTATTATTATATTTATTTATTTAGATTATTTTATAATGATACAGCGTACAGTATGCTACGTGTTTGCTTATAGATCGCAGGCTACTTGAAAACTCAGACAGAACACGGACTGCAGTGCATTTTCATTTCTCTCAAGAAGTCATTCTACGGTCACGCGGAAGCTATCTTCGGCATTGCACGAGAGGCAAGTGTGATCATAACTTTTAAGTGTGATTATAATTTTATAAGCGACGTCATTCGATATCATATCATATCTCTGCTTTCATTTCGTAGCCGCCACCTCAAAACTCCTTGCACTGTATTTCGCTTGGGCTAAGCGAGTACACCGACTTCCTTCAGGCACCGCAGGATGAGGCCGATGAAGTAGTTGAGGAGCCCACACTCAATTAATTTCCATTTAGAAGTAGTTCGATCGTCTTAAAATGGAACAATATTTTATTAGGCCTTCATGTTTACATGGTATTATGTTCCTTTCCATACCGGTAGCTATGTTTTATTTCCTTATTTAGTTATAAAACTAGACCTATTAACAATCTATCTTTGAACTAGCGTGCCCTATTTATTTGTTTCAATTTAATTAATCTTATTTAATTCTTATTTAAATCTTTAAAACTTATTTTGAAAAAAAGTTAAAATCTTAATTAGCGAAATATAAATAATTTTCAAAATCAATTTAGTTAACTAATTTAGAAATAAGATAT
>JAQIYI010001852.1:0-10714 GCA_034700265.1 Polyzonium germanicum
GCTTCAGGTTTGGTTATGGGGCTCCTTATTAAAAAATGGCGCCGGCCGTAAGAGAATTTAAAGCGCGTTTGATTCAGCGTTGAAAATGAAAAGAACGAGATAAAATAAAAATATTATCGTGGAATATCGTCGAATAAGATGTTTCATCGGACGAACGGCGAGTTTTTTCTTTGAAAATCAGTGTCGGTTCCCCTTTAAACGCTAAACATTAAAAAAAAATGGCGCAATAGTGCAATGAAAATGATGCTATTGATTAAATCTAAATTATTTACTCCGTGTGTTTATAGATGATGCAAATCTGAAACAAGGAGATGAATTTCATCATTTTTTGATGTTTTAACCTGTAAATTAAGGCTACTTAATTTAAGCATGTACAATAATTCCCTTTTTGTTTACCCGCGCAAAGCGGAACGTTAACCTTAAGTATAAAACTGAACTAAACTTACAGTATCGGCTGGTTGTGAAGACTGCTTTGAAACTTCTTCTGGTCTTCGTCGAGTACACCGAGTGCAACTGTTCTTTGCTGATCAACGCTGTCAACGCTGTGGATTCAACCCAAAGTATGATTTATTTGTCCAACTTTTCTGCAATTGCGAAGAATGAGAGAAAAAAACAATTCAGTTTGAAAGCTTGTGACTGAGAAACAATCAAGATGCTTCAATCACTAATGAAAAACATTAATTAAACTCCAAAGTTTAAGGTTGGCATCATTGCTTCGTAGGCCAAAGTGTCATGCTCAATGATCGAGCTAACTCACAGAAAACTCAGTACATTGTTTGATTATTTGAACATTGAACAAACATTATGGATCATCAATCTCATCGTAGTGATTGAAACCATTGACACAATGGATCGACATTGGTCAGTTGACCGTTATTTGACCGGTGTCATTGTGTCAATGCCTTCAATAACTACATAAATCAGAAGCTCAACACTGGCTTTTTCCATGTTTATAAAGATGTCAAAGCTTGGAAAAACATTATGCTGCTACTCAATGACAAGGATTCTGTCGACATGGAACTGCTCATATTCGCCATGACTCTCATCAATAAGGTTAATAGGCTTTCATTTTTAAATTGAATTTGCTAACTAAGCTTATTCTAGGCTAAAGATTTTGAGTTTTTGACTATAAAGTGGTTTTAAAAAGTTCATGTAACCACCCTGTATCCCTAAGAGTTATAAGGACAACTTGAACGTGATTTGCGCCTGTCCATCTGGCTCAATGTTATATGGAGTTAAGACAGTCTCAAGTCGCGTTCAAGTTTGTCTCATAACCTTTAGGTATACCAGCGTAAATGTAAAAATATATTAAAATATTTAAAAATTTAGAAAAAAAAAAACAATGATTTCTCATTATTTGAATAAAATAAATGATTTCGGCAGATGTTAAATGGTATCCCGGATCAAGACACCTACTACGACGTCGTGGATTGTCTGGAAGAGCAAGGAATGGAACGAATCATTCAGCGTTACATGTCCAAGCAAGGCACCGACCTCGACTTGCTTCAACAATTTCAAATCTACGAGGTAGAGCGTCGTCGACCAGTTTTGACATATGTTTCTGTGTATGAGTGGGTGTTTGTTGGGTTGTATCCGATTTCAGAATGTGATTGATATACAGTAAGCGCTAGCTGCGAGTAGTTTCATGTGTGTGGAAATCTTGCTCCATCTAATAGGAAGATAGCAATCTCCAGCTACATGTACATGTATGCATTTAGCAAAGCAACGTTGACAAGCCTGGATGGAATTTCTTTTGAGAAAAAAAAAACTTTCCTTGCACATAATACACATTTCTGTCATTTTATACGCAGAGTGTGCTGAGACAAGAAGACGGCGACGAAGACGGAAACATGGTTGTTTTAGATCCAAATTTCAGGTGCCACAATACATGCATATCCTGATATCCTTTTGTAATGAAACACGCATGGTAGTAGCTGACAAGTGTAGATTTACCAATTTTTTCAAGAACAACCAAAAACAAACAGAAAAATTTAAACAATGCTTGTGCTGCTTTAATTCTATAGGCAAGTTCCAAGAAGTCGCAAATCGCTGGACGAAAACGACAGACGAAAAAGTAGACGACATTCGCTGGGAAATGTCATCATAACTCCGCCAACGAGGCAGATGATCAGTAAACTACCAACGACCCCTGAAGAACCACTAAAAAGGTGGCATAGGTGCGTTTGATCGCCGCTCAAATAGAACCTCATGCAATTAAATATAAATAAATCACTGTTTCTAATAATAGCTGAGGTAACAAATGTTTTCTAACTTCTTGTAACGACAAAATGACGTAATTAATGTAATTGAATAAGGCATGAATCACTAAACCCGTTTAAGAAGCTATCTCGCTTGGCAAAATCCCATGACAGGCTGGATGCCGCCATTTTTGTTCACTAATATGAAGCGGGATTGCCGTCAAAATTATGAGTTGTTTTGCTTCACATACCGCTTGGTCTCGTATACGAATTTTGACTGTAATCTCCCTTCATGGGCATCTTGACTCGAGACAGGTCTTAAGGTTTTTGCATTAGGGACACCGGCCTTAATAATTTTTTCAAACGAAATCATGTAAGAATTTAAAGAAAAATAGTTATAAATATGCAAATATATATACATGTAATTAAATGGTTTAACTATTGTTTTAAATGAGCTCAAAACTTAGGCATAAATAAAACAAATAAATTTGGGCGTGACCGGTACGTGAGAACTAAAACCAAAAGAATAAATGCGTGGGAATGGTTACATTGAAGAATTTAATTTCCAAATGCCACGTCATATTTAGCGTACAGACTGCATTAGTTTGATTTCATTAATGTTTCTTATATTTTTTGTTTGTTTACAGAGATGACAACCACGTTAATGAATTAATAAAACGAAATGAAACAAAGATGAATGGTTCTCACTTAGACACGAATGTGTCACACATGGATATGAATGGTGATTATACATACTGGTTAGGTCTAATTATAAATATATAGTAAATGAGAACGCGTTTGGCTTGTATTTTGAAACTATTCGTCAATTATTCTATTAGATCTGAATGGTGTAACGCCCGGACTTAGACGTCGCCGCGAACGGGACGCAAGGCACCGTTCCTTCATCAAGGAACAAGAAGAAACCTTGCCGGACCCTTTAGAAACACGTGATGAAATTAAACCATCGAGCATTGACACGACAATTGGTAAGTCTACTTTTCAATAACTACCCTAACATTACATGTAGGCCTATCTTTATTCTTTGCTTGAATACGTAAATGTGGCATATGAGGATTTTATTTTGATGTTTAGGCTCAATTATTCATTGTACGCCGTACATGTATGTACAACTAGAAAAATAGTTTCTGCGAAGTCGAAAAATATGTTCTTAAAAATCAATCATTTTACTGTCAAATTAAAAAATAATTTTCCAGCCACAACAATTAATTTTAAACACAATCAACAAAACATTCATGTCGCAGGATTCGAACTCACAGCTGCATGTCGAGGACTGACCTCAGGCGCATTATACACGTTACGTCGTAGCACAGTTTTACCCAAAGTGTTCTGGAAAGTTACAAAAAAACGCGCCAAATCCAATATTTCAAATATTCAAATCACAAATCAGGCATTTATAATCTGCTTTCATTCAAATACTGAGTAAATTGGCCTCACTGATAATTATTTTAAAAAAACAAATAAATGAAATAATAAAACTAAAATTCAAAATCTTTCAAGCTAAAATGAAACTGGACCTCCCCTTTAAGACCAATTTGGAATCCGCACGCCAAAATCTGTAGGCCTAGGCCTAGTTGCATGCAAAAAAAACCACTGTTGCACAGTGTAGGCCTAATTAATGCTGTGCCCCTTATTTACGTTTCAGAAAAGCCGTTATTCGAGAGACAAAGAATGCAAATCCAAGATCAGAACAGGAGGAACCGAGAGATTTCCAACCTTCCGCGGTCGAGATTCGTCGCCGAAGACCGAGCGAACAAATCGGAATTATTTGAGAAAAACGAAAACCAAAGATTCAACACGACTACGACGACCACCACGATGCCGACGCCACGTTTTCCGACCATCAACATCAAAGAGCCGACGATGCCAGTCGAACTGTCGTCGATTCATCAAGGAGTGAGACAAGAAAACGGGCTTCCAGCGACGAATAAAAAATCGTGGATGCTGTCCATGATGTACTCGAAGAGTCAGGAGGAAGAGGCGGCACGGAGACAATTCGAAACTCAAGTGATTTCGCCGACCGATCTTCGCGAGATCAGGGAAGACGTCGAGACGACCAGAGGCACGCTGGACGTGACGTCTCCGCGGTTTTCGCAGGCCGACGTGTTCGACCTGCGTCGAGAGGGAACGGTCAAGGACATTCAGAAGAAGCTGCGTACGCAGGAGAACCTGCTGAGTCCTACGGACAGTAGCAACCGCGTCGGCGATCTCAGCGGACTGGTCAGCAAAGCCAAAGAGGGACTGCACAAGAGCGCCAGTCGACCCGAAGTCAAACCGGCGCCGGTGAACCAATCGCCGACGACCGACTCCAAGAAGGCCGAGAACGACTTTCAGTGGGAACAGTTGATGAAATCGTTGAATCGGCCGTTGCGGATAAAGGACATGGACTTCACCGACCTGGACAACGACGACGACGGTGACGTGTTTCAACAGGCGCCCTGTTGGACCTCCGCTGGGTACACGAACGGATCGACGCCGCACCCGCCGCCGTCGCTCTTCAACGGTTCGACGAAAGGTCCACCTCCGCCACCGCAACCTCCACCGCCTCCGGTACGAGGAGGACCGCCACCTCCGCCGCCGCCTTTGTGCGGTGGAGCGCCGCACGGAATCAGCCGAGGTGGTCCGCCGCCTCCACCTGGCAGCGGAGCTGGTTCGGTGCCTTTCGGATTCAGGGCGGGTGATCGATCCGCACTCACCAACGGCACTCAGCAACAGTCTCAACAAAAGATCATCAAAAAGAACAAGAAGACCGTGAAGCTCTTCTGGAAGGAAGTCAGAGAGGATACGGCGGTAGCAATGAAAGCAAAGTCAATCATATGGGACGAGATGAAACCTGTTAGTGTGGACACGCAGAAACTAGAACATCTTTTCGAAAACCGAGCAAAGGACCTCATGACAAAGGTAGGCCGTAATATTAAGGCTCATAGATCAGATGAAATTTAAAGATTAACGTTGGCATATACACGCGACTCTAGGACTGGAATCACTAATGACTTTTAGAACTATCTCGACTTGAAAAAATCCCAAAACAGGCTGAGAATGCGCCATCTTTCCATTCAGAGAGAATGGAGAACTGACGTCATCAGAGCCTGTTTCGGGATTTTTTTCAAGTCGAGACAGCTTTAAAAGTCATTAGTGATTCCAGCCTATAAACTTGAAGGCCACTTGAGACTGTCTTAACTGCGTTGGATTACATTGTAAAGAAAGTCTAAGGTCTTGTTCAAGTTTTCCTTAGAAGCCTTAAGCTGGTTTCACATGGGCGAACTGCTGCGAATTTCGCACCCCTTGTTGTATTTAATACAGTATTCATATTATCTAAATTTTATTGTAACACCATTTAGATTTAAAATTTCACTTTAACAATTGTAAATAAGAAATTAAGCTACGTACTGGCTAATTTTAAATGCAAACTTGTTTTTAAATTGTTAATTTCCATATAAGCCTAAGCTTATATATATAATATTTACGGATTTGTCGTCTGAAATCTTATAGGTCTAGGCCTAATTCAAATGAAATTCGGCATGTGGAATTACAATTAATCACGTAATTAATTAATTTGAACTACCATGATGCAAAATACTGACAATTGCGCTGAAAACCGCCCGCTAATTTAAAACAAACTAAACATTTCTAAAATTACAAACAACAACAATTATTTCCAAGTTACAATTGCAAACAACAGCAAGCCACTCATCTACAGTATATATTAGCCTCAGGCACTTTGGGAAGCACATTGTCACCAAGGACATAATAGCATCAGTATTGGTGATGTTATTGCATGTATCTAATGTTATGATGTCATTATTTCATAGAAAAAACTACGTACTGCACCGTATATAAATCCACACCTAGGACCTACATAAAATCCGGATTGTATTTGCATTGGTTAGGCTCTGTTGAGTAATTGCACATACTCTAAACTTAGTAGTAACTGAGAATAGTATATGTTCACAACTTCACATACAATATGCATCCCTGCAGTTGACTCGCCAACTAGTCGTACATTGTAGTCTTTGGTGGATCCAAAACAAAACAACCTCCAACCATAAAATATTTACATTCGACATATTTCTAAACCCTGCTTGAAAACCGGCTAATTCTAATCAATGTGTTCTTTTCTTTTTTTTGTTCAATGTTACATTTGGCATGCTGTCGCAACAGGAGGTAAGTTTACTCACAAACATAAGGCTCCGTATAATACTAGGCAATTCGAGTATTCTTATGTAATACCGGGTACTAATAATGTCCGAGCGAGAGTATTCGTACCGCGTGCAGTATTAAAATGAGCTACCTAGCAAATGCAGTTAAACAGGTAGCAACTTAGCATATAAAAAATTGAAAGTAAGTTACGGATTTATTCGAAACGTTTGATGGAAAGAAAAAATCATGCAGATTCGCCAGCAGAAATTCTCGTATAAAGGTTTTGAAACATAAGTTTGTCTCAGTTAATCATTTCCTTATTAAACAACTTTAAAAAAACAACTGCAAAAATTAACGCAGGATTAATGTAATTCCGAAGCTGCACAACGCCACACTACGGAGAATGAACGATGGATGGTAAACGTCAGAGGCACGTGGCATTTGAGTCTGCTTTAGTCCTTCATTCCCTTTATCCCCTTCGCTCGCTCGGACAATTAACTAATTTAAAGTTAATTAAGAAATTTCTTATGCTCCTACTTTAATTAAAAAACTGATTTACAAATTTAACCTTAATGAATACGGTAATACCATATAACTTTAAAATAACAATTAACATCATTTTAACTTTTTTTATTTGGAAGAATTACCAAAGTACCTGCATGCTATTTTAACGCGCTCCAATAAGATGTACACGTATATTCCGTTTTTTTCTGAGCTAATATCATATTTTTTCCGGAAATCTTTATTTATTTTTTTAGAAACAACAAGAAATGAACCGAAACAAAGAAATTATTGTGCTCGATCCAAAGAGGTCGAATGCGATCAATATTGGAATGACCAAACTGCCACCGCCTCGCACCATCAAGACGGCCATCCTCAAAATGGACAGCACTATTATGAACAGAGAAGGCATCGAGGTATTTCTCACATTCATAATAAGCAGTCTGAGATAGCGTGTTAATTTGGAGAAACATAAAAAAAATATCATTCATTGGACCTGACAGAAAATATTGACAACCATGATGCCGACCGATGAAGAGAAGGCGCGGATAATGGAAGCTCAAATGAATAATCCCGAAGTGCCACTTGGATCGGCCGAACAGTTCCTGCTCACTTTGGCTTCTATAAGTGAGCTCCCAGCCAGGCTGAAACTCTGGGCTTTCAAATTGGATTACGACCAAATGGAAAGGGTAAATTGGAAAATTAAATGAAAAAACAGAAAAATAAGAAAGACTAAATTTTATAAAGTCCTCAAGAATTAATAAGATTTTATTTTTTTCAAACAGGAAGTGGCAGAACCTTTGATGGATCTCAAACAAGGCATCGACGAACTGAAGCGCAACAAAACGTTCAGAAGCATTTTGTCAACGCTGCTTTCAATAGGAAATTTCCTGAACGGCATCGAGGTTGCATGGTCAAATTATTGTTAGAAACATTTAATTGGTTTTCATCCAAAAGTGAAAAGTCAACTCAATAACTCGATATAATTACTTTCATGGATAGGCGAGAGGATTTCAAATCGATTACTTAGCCAAGGTTCCCGAAGTCAAGGACACCGTTCACAAACACTCGCTGCTTCATCATCTGTGTCACATGGTAATGGAAAAGTTTCCTGAAACGAGCGATCTCTATTCAGAAATTGGAGCCATCAGCAGAGCATCAAAAGTAACAATTTACTAGCCGTAGATAAAAATCCGATCGCTACTTTTAGTTCTAATGACTCATGAGTCCATAATATTTTCGTGCAGGTGGATTTCGACGATTTGGCCACAAATCTTATCAAGATGGAAACCGAGTGCAAGTCATCGTGGGATCACCTCAAGGCAGTTGCCAAACACGATGGCTCAACTAATATGAAAACCAAGTATACCTCTTTTAGAAAACTCAAATTTGTTTTTCTTTTTTGCAATAAGAAATTTGTTTTAAAACAATTGTTTATCTTTATAACAGAATGTCAGAGTTTTTGGCCGATTGTGCTGAAGGAATTATCGTCCTAGGAGTTATTCACCGAAGAGTAATTAACAGGTTAGATACACCAATTGTTTTTTAACGGGTGAAGGCGGGGGGGAGAAAGTATTTTTAATAATTTTATCTTTGTTTCACCATAAAAATGCATATTTTATCATTTATTAAAATAAAATTAATTGTCCGAGCGAGTTTAGATTTTATTTTGTCATAATTCTCTTTTCTTTCTCTTATTGTCTTAGGTTCTACAAATTCTTGTTATTTTTGGGCATTCCAAGCAATAACGCCAGAGAGACCAGAGTCAACCAGTTTCTTAAAATAGTCAGCGAGTTTGCATTGGAATATCGAACTACGAGGGAAAGGGTTTTGCAACAGCTAGAGAAGAAAGCCAATCACCGAGAACGAAACAAGACAAGAGGAAAAATGATCACGGAAGTAAGAATAATTGCCTTTCGTCACTACGTACTAGTATATGCACTTGCATGTTTATCATACATTACGTGACACCAATGTCTCTGGAAATATATATACATGTACCGTATATATTTATTTTCAGGTGGGAAAGTTTCAGGTTCAGGGAAATAATAATTTCAAGTCCAAAGAAGTACAAGCCGACGAAGAACTCCGTCGTCAGTTACTGGGAAATGGGATTTCAGAAAACGAGGACTACAAAAAATGGGGAACAGTGCCTGGCGTCCGTGGCCGTCAGAGAAAAGATGGTGAGCACAAAACAACGACGTTGGCACAAACACACACACAAATGTTTGGGCCTAATTTAAAAGGCTAAACTACGCGTCATGCACCAAAATTCTAATTGTGTATTTTGACTGTACTCACACACAGGCAGAGGATCACTAGGACCAAACTCGTTTCTTCGAGACGAAAATCTGACGGACGGTATGACGGACGGAGACGACGAGATACTGGAAAGTCTAGTGAAAACTGCGACGGCTCCGAGCATGCGTAACTCACCACGTGAAAGGAAGAGGACGCGACAAGCTGAAAGAAAATCTTGTAAGTCATGTGAGTCCGGGGTTCAATGCCAGAGAAAGAAGGCCTAGTTGACGCAAATGATTAAATTGCGCAATATTCTTGTTGCCTTGCAAATGCCCCTATAAGTCTGATTAAGCAGGTTTCCCATGCACCGAATTTCACGCGAAATCGTACATAATGTTCATAGCGAACTCGTCACGTGACTAGTTTGGATCCTCTTCGTCACTCTATGCACCAATCAAATGGTAGAAAATTACTTAGGCCTATGACGTCATATTCGCAATGACTTCGATAGTTCGTGGTCGATCGCTGCATGCGAAACCTGTTTAAGACCAAAAACTCGTTGGATTAGCATGAATTTAAATACTTCCAATTAAACCTCCGGAACTTAAGTCACCTTTAGAATACAAAGGTCACTGAGGGCGAAACCAATAACGATAGGTCTAATCAGTGAATCGATCATCCATATAAAAAAATCGTCATTGGAACACTGGCCATATAAACAAATTCTCATTGTCCATTAAATCAGTTGCCAAATATTGGACTGTCAGTTTTGTAACTACATTGCATTGTTCATTCCAGGTAAAAAAAATAATAATAATGAAAACCATTTAAAATAAAAAAAAACATTTTCAGGAAAGAAGGCTCAGGGATTTTGAGTTGAAAAAAAAAAGGTATTTTTATCATCAAGTCAAATCACAGCATGGCGTGTTTGACTACCATAGAAATGTTCCATTTTGGTTTTTTGTGTGTCATAAACCTAGTGATAGTAGAATTAATGACGGACATACGTGTAATTTCGACGAAGCAACCCAATGACTAATTCAACAAATGAGTTTCAGAACTAACAAAAGTTAAGCATGAAATGCATCATATGTATTTTGTGTTATTAACGTAGGTAAATTGAAATAACTGGCACTGAATGCAAGTGTACAATTCTATCTTGCATTTTGGCGCAAACCATATAACCATATAAGACCTTACTAATATCATGTGTAGGCTACATTGTGTAGGTTTACGGTGTCAATATGCATTCAGCTTGTTCGTTTGTTTGTTTCTTTGTTGCTAATGTTTATCAACACGTATGCTAATAGAATTTTGAATTACAAACCGATTTATTCTATTTGTTTCTTTGGCAATGTAGTACGAAGAACACTGAAAAACGGCCTCTCCGAAGACGAAAAGCAGTTCCTGGCCAACTTCTCTACTTGACTATGCCATTTTCATATAATTTAACCTATAATTGTCCATTCCTAGTCACTTTTAATTTGTTGTAATAGCGTGAACCAATTAATGTGCTTTGTTGTCATGCTTTTGAAGTTAAAGAAACAAAAAACATTTTTTAAATATTATTACTACTCAACAAGCAGTACATTTACCGGCACTTGAAAGCAGTAACT
>JAQIYI010001853.1:0-10713 GCA_034700265.1 Polyzonium germanicum
TATGTTAATTAGCCTATAGGGGAGAGACTATAGTCTATTTAATTTGATTATTAATTTTGAAAAAATTAATTACTAAGTATTTAATATTAAATTGCAATACCTTTTTCTTTCCAAGAGTGAGTAATCGGAGTCCGGGCTGAGATGGATGGATCGGATCGACCTGCAATCTGACCTCCATGACTTGACCGTTCTCGTCGACGAACGCCGCATAATCTTCGCACCCGTACTGCGACGAAAGTTCGCTGACTTGTCGGACGTACTGCGCTTTGATGTAGAGGACGTCTATATCGCTCTGCTCGACGTCCGCCAGCGACTTGTGTATGGCCTTTTTGATTCCGATTGTGACTAGTATGCTCCGCGTCATCTCTTTTGGCAGGTACTTCTTGTAGTCTTTTTCCACGTGTTCGCGCGCAACGTTTTTTTCTTTGATCACGCGTAGCATGTCGGTGACGGCCAGTCCGAGGACTTTCTCGTGCGACTTGAGGGCGTCCGGAATGGCGCCGGCCAGAAAGTCGGTGCGAATCTGATGGAAGTAATAGTCGAGAGCATTGGAGTCCAGCTGGAGGCGGTCGACGGTGGGCGTCCGAAATCGCAAGCGGAATTCGAAGTGCAGCCGGTGACTTTCAGGGACGGTGACTGTTTGGCACGGATTCGCCCATGTAGTGCTCTGCGTGCCGTGCGGTAGCGCTCCGGTCCATGTGTCGGCCGGGTCCAAGCACCGCAGTGCGAACAGGTGACGAGCGGCCGGTCCAATCCCGCAGTGCCGCGCGGCGTCGAAGCACAGGTCTTCGACGAGGTAGCTGGATGCCCTCGAATAATGCAGGTGATCATCGCGGCCAATCAGGTAAATGACAATTCCGTCGTTGGCCGTTGCTACGGTGCTCATTTTGTTATAATTGTTATCTATTCAGACGATAACTTTTCTTATTGCCAGGTCGAAGTCTCACCTTGAGCAAATGGGATAAACAAAACCAATTAAGTAAGGTAGGTACAGTAATTAAATTTGTTTTACTTAATTATTATTTGAATCCAAATACAGTAGATTAATATTCAAATTCCTGATTAATTAAGATTCTAATCTTAAGTTTGTAAAACCTAATATTACAATCAAAATTCTTTAGGCCCCTATATATGTGATTTTTTTAATTATGACTGTATAGTAGCTGCCAGGAATTCCGCTTGGTTTAATTCATCATGGGAATTGAGTTGCCTAATACAAATGTAGATCGGTTATATAATTAGGCCAATTAAATTATAATTATGCCTAAAATTTAATTGGCCTATAGGCATATTTGATATTTTTTTCCTTAACTCAGGTCTTGATTATTTTTTGAGCAATTTTTACAATTTATTTGACATATTGGAACTTTTTCCTAGGCTTCCTATGGCCTTAGTATATACGGTAGTGACTATTATGACCGTATATTGTCTTAATTATTAGTATAATTGCATGATTACATGTAGGCCTACGGTTCATTTCATAAAATTGCTCGTAAATAACAAATCAATTATTATTCAGTTAAATTAATTCAATAAGTTATTTAAATGACCTGCGCACAATAAAGTACCGGTAATAATCGATTTAAAATTCATTTAGTGAAGCAAATTTTAAGGTTAATAATTTTAATGAATTCTTGATTTAAATCTAATTATGTTCCGGTCTGTTATTCCATGATTAATTAATTACCGGTTTTGAAAGCCTACATTGGCAGTTTGTACCGGTACCCCGATCGA
Source organism: Polyzonium germanicum (assembly GCA_034700265.1). Lineage (NCBI taxonomy): Eukaryota > Metazoa > Arthropoda > Diplopoda > Polyzoniida > Polyzoniidae > Polyzonium > Polyzonium germanicum. The sequence continues at coordinate 1,735 of JAQIYI010001853.1, forward strand.
TCATGTAGCATATTTACCATCAAAGATTGAAACATTTTTTTGTTAAATACCACCATATAAGATTTAAATGTTATAAATAGTATCGGTATTTAAAAATAAAATAAGTTTTAAGTTGAATTAAGTGCTTAGTTTTATACTGTAAAATACAAAACAAATTAAACAATTGAAATAAAAAAATACAATTACAGAATTAGACCCGCAATGTTCAAATCCTGTCACCTGTCACATAAAAAGCATCATCCTGTTCCTGACATTCCGCAAAATGGGCAGGAATGCAAGCCTTGCAAGGGGACTTTTATATGCAGACACATGCAGGAATAGAGCAGGTCAGCAGGGCTCGATAGGGGTTCGTAAGATCGCCACTAGATGGCGCAGCTTGCCGTGAGTGAGCCTTTGATTCGGCTTCTGGGCGCTGCAGTTGCTGAGTGGGCAGAGCGACCCTCCACTTATGATACTGCTCACATATAGGTGCTGTGAGTCGTGGGTTCGAACCCCATTTACCCATCCCCTGGGTGTTGTATGGTTCTAGTTCACCAGATTGATTTTCTGGTCGGCTTACGTAGCTATTGTCCCAGCGATGTGGCTTGCATACGTCAAAAATGATGTCGAAAGCCAAGACTGTTAATATAAGAAGAAGAAGAAAAATCTCCATTTTTTTCCCATTCAATTTCCTGACGCCGTTCTTTTCCCTCGCCAAAAATTGTCTAAAAAAAGTTAAAAATCCTGTTTATTTCTCATAATTATCAGTTTCTACTAAGAAAACGAAGAGATCAATAATGGCGGACGTTTTGGACATCGACGAGGGCGTGGAAGAATTTGAGATTGATGAAGAAGGAGACCGTAAGTTTATGCCTAACGTTATAGGATAATGGTACTAATGGCCCTTCGCCCGAGCAAAATGCGAGCCGTACTGTAGTATTTGCCCGCAGAGTGAGGAGGTTGCTAATAAATTATAAATTGGCCTAGACCAAGCTCACTGATCAATTGCAAGTGCAAGTCTCGAGTACGTTCCATATTGAGAGGGTTGAAGTTGGACTGATCTTCGGACGCGTTTTCTGAGGCGTTCGGGGAGTGAACAGCCTCAGACGACCGTGTCTGGGGAATGGACTAATCCCCACACGTCTGATGTCTCACTTGGACAAACGCGTTTGAGGATTAGTCTAACCCTGCGGGGATTTATACAAAATGAAGTCTTACGTTATGCGAACAATCTTGAGCAATCAACCAAAATTGTTTCCTAAATATTTCACAGAGGGTGTAATGAAGTTAAAAGAAAAGGCGAGGAAGAGGAAAGGCCGTGGCTTCGGATCAGGTGAGCTTTTGTGAACTGAACGCTGCTATTTAATGGGCATAAGTTAGTTAAATTTATTTCAAATTGTTACTTCTCTGCTTACGAAGAACAATCCGTACGCGAGGACATTCAGTACGAGGCCATGGACACTGACAACAGCGAGGAACCAGGACCACAGCGATGTAAGTAATATCGTCGCCAGACTTACTTATTGTAACCTTTTGTTTTCTGAAAACGGTGCGTGTGTGTGTGTGTGTGTGTTTGAATTTCTGTGCTTTATGACGGAGATTTGTTTGTTGTAGCTGTTGAAGGCTGGATATTATTCGTTACCGGTGTTCATGAAGAAGCTCAGGAGGACGACATACACCAGAAATTCGGCGAATACGGCGAAATCAAGAACCTCCACCTTAACCTGGACAGAAGGACAGGTTTTCTCAAAGTAAGTGCGCGGAGTGTTGCTCCATTAATCCCATTCAGATGCACGAATAATGTTGGATTGAAATGAATCAACATTTTAATTTCTTTCAGGGTTACGCCCTCGTCGAGTACGAGACGTACAAGGAGGCGCAAGCAGCCGTGGACGGTTTGAACGACGCCGATATGTTGGGCCAGAAAATCAGCGTTGATTGGTGTTTCGTAAAAGGACCCAAGAAGTAAGCTAATTTTATTAGGCCTGAAGTGTGACGTTAAAAAAGCGTCATCTTCACATGTAGTAGTATAGGGTAGCCTTACTAACACAGTCTGAAAACCAAAGAAAAAACTAGTTTTAAATTCTTGCCTCGCCAATCTATTTGTTTAGAACCAGCAAACCCCGTAAACGAAGCGGTTCAATGGATAGACGCCGCCGGTAGCCATAACGAAGTGCACGTGGTGACTTCCAGTGCGACGAGTTCACTTCCCCGTCTGTCCCATCTCTTGTATTGTAATGTCACGTAAAGTGTTTTAATCACATTAAAAGTCCCAATTCCTGTAGATTGTGATTCAGCATTTAATTCTATATAAAAGCGTCTGTAAAGAAAACGCTGACTACCAAAATTCTTTTAAGAGTCGCATTTAGACTAGATGCGCTTTTTGGTTTTATCTTAAGCGTGCGAAATAAAATCAAAGATTTAAAAATTTAAAGTATAATGCATACGCTGCTTGTTCAATGAAACCTTTATTTTGTATTACCCATTTAAATTACTTCGTCCAAGAACATTTATTAGGTGATTTAACAATTTGAATTTGAAAATTGAAATGGCACATAACGTTGAACATTCTTTTGGAATGTGTCCAGTATCCACTTTTCCACACTGGGGAGGCCATATCATAAACAGATCATTTTTTTCAATAAACTTTAATACTGTAGATGAGATTGCCGGCGTTTATTCTGCTACTCAGTTGATTAGTGTTTAGCGCAATCGATCAGAACTTTGATGGCTCCTCCAGCGCCCGTGTGAGCCACTTCGAACGCCTTAAGGCTGTCCTCCAACGGAAATCGATGAGTGATCAAGGGCTTGACGTTCACTTTGCCCGTCGACATCAGAGAAAGCGCCGTCGGATGGCTTTACGAGGTAAATTTAATAGAAAGTTATTTTTGTAAGGAACTTTTTTTTTCTTTTCATAATTTATTTATTTTGATTTTGATTTTTTTTTTTGAACTAACCAATTGGCGTAACGGAACACCCCACGAATGTCGACTTCTCTGATGATGACCTCCATGATTGGAACCGAGATGAACTTGACAGAGTTGCCGATGAGTGCCAGAACTCCTTTCGATTTGGTCGCCTTAGGAGTAAAACGAAATGTCTTCAAGCAAGGACAATTTTGCACGAGCGAGAATTACATCTCTGAGTAAATTGAGATGACTTACGAATAGTCCAAGTTGGACGCTAAACTCGACGCCGCTGCATTCGATCGTGATGTCCGGTTGGCCTCCCATGGTCTCCACCACCTTCTCGGCAAGCACTTCGGCGTCTTTACCGTCTATCAAGACGACGTGGTCTGCACCAAGTGATTTTGCGAACTCCAATCTGCTTGCCACTATGTCTGCAGTAAAGAGAAAGATTGAAAATCTTCTATGTAAGGGCTTCTCACATATTCCGGTATTTCTTTATTTGTTTAAAGATTAAATTTTAGTTTTAATAGTGTAAAATGTTATCTTACCAACAATGCATACTTTTGTTGCTCCCATCGCTTTAGCTGTTAACAAGTTCACCAGACCGATTGGGCCTGTTTTAGTAAAAAAAATTCTATTTATACTAGGCAAATTCTGCGTTTTATTTTATAAATTGAGGGTTTCTATATTTTTCATTTATTTTTTTACGTAACTTAGTATTATTTAATCTCACTATTTATTTGAAATTTTGTAAGTCTTACTCAATTTAGGTTCATTATGTTAATTTAATTTATTATTTTATTATGCTGATATTGTTTATAATTGTATTTTATTTATAAAATATTTTACCAGCTCCTGTGATGAGAACCGACTTTCCAACCGAGACTTCAGCTCTGCGACAGGCGTAAACGGCCACGGACAGGGGCTCAGTGAGTGCAGCTTCTTCCAAAGTAACGTTTTCGGGAATCCTATGTTTTAACGTATTATAATTTGAACTTTTTTCTTCTTCTAAGCATTATTTTTCTATAAAGCCAAGAATTCTAGGGAAACCCGCTGACTTGTGACAGAAGGCAGCTTTGTGCGCAAAATAGCGACACAGCGTGCCGTGTCCAGGCGGCGTGGCACAGAATTCCATTTTAGGACATTGGTTGTAGGCTCCTTCCTTGCAGAAGTCGCATTCGAGACAACCGACTCCTGGCTCGATCACCACTCTGTCGCCTGCATTCGATGTAAAAAGTTAAGTTTCAAGTAAGTTTCATGAAAGCTAAAAGTAACTAGGTAAAGTTTAATTGTGACGTTTACCAGGTTTGAAGTTGACGACGTCCTTGCCGACCTCACGCACTATTCCGCTCGGTTCGTGGCCCATGACAATGGGATTTGTGACGACGAAATTTCCAATTCGTCCACGCTTCCAGTAATGGACGTCGGAACCGCAGATGCCAACGTGCTGAACAGCGATTAGGACCTCTAAGTTTGCAAACACCGGAAGCAACGCAATTTGCAGGTTAATATTACGAATAAAATACGACGAAGGAATTAGTTTTGTAAAATGAGCAGAAAAATGGGGGAAAATTGGTTAATTATGCCAAAATTATCAGTAATTTGTGGTCTCACTGTATTATAAAATTAATCCAATTTTTAAATTTCTTCAACATCGAACATCCTTACAAATTTATCCGGAAATCAAATGGACTTTTAAAAAAAGCCACTAATCACCATCATTTGAAATCTTCGGTATAGGCCTTTGTTCCTGAAATAATAGAAAATTGGTATATTTATTAGAAATCTGGGTTATTTTGTAATTTATTTATTATTGTAGTTATGCCCTAGTGTTTTTCTATAGCCATCTATCTATGATGGAACTGGATTTATATCCCCTCCAAGCCCATGATTAGCGCCGTCAGCGCTATTAGTTCAAAGTCCGTTGGATTTCACCGTGTTAAGTACGGACACTACATCCCGCATCATGCACGTCGTGCCAGTAATTACAAATTATTTGCGAGATTCGAAATTAATTTAATTTGTTTTTTTAATTTTATTTTGTTACCAAGCGAAGATCATCGATTTTATGGAGAACCGCTGACAGATTATCGTGTGATGTCGACATCTTGACGCGACGATCGAATCTTTCATACGGCTTAATTGCAGTTTCAGTGAGTGTCAAGTGTATGTCAAACAATGCAAGACGCCGGCTAATGTGTTGTGCTTTGTTGTGCTGCGCTCACAAAATGGCAGAACGTCAAATAGCTGCGTGAAGAAAGAAGCGAGGTTACAAAATTCACCAAATGACAGCCAAATGTGAGTCCACGAAATCTCAATTGATCTTTTAACTGTGCCGTGTGCAAAACAAATAAAACAAATATGCCTATAAAGTTGTAAAACCTGTTACTGATATCCTCTGGCACTCCGAGCCTCAACGAGGGGTTTGAACATACAGTGTGTTCTAAAAGCATTGACCCTTAATATATTTCTGCTCTTAAAAAATATAATAAAATTAAAATATTTCACAAAGCGAAAACCTGCATTTGTAACCTATAATCAAAAACATAAAAAATGGCAATAGGTTACGCACAAATAGGTTTATTAAAAACAAATCAATATATACGTGCGGGATGTCGATGTTGTATAAAATATTGATTATTGATTACAAAGAGGAATATGCGTATGGTTTTTAATATTTCTTTTTTTTTTCATTTTTTTTGCGCCTGAAGAAATTGAAGAAGGCCACAAATTGGCACGCCAAGTAGGCCTAACATGGAATAGCTTGATATTTTTTTAAACACGCTCTATCTATTCTCTTGTGTATGTCTTGGGCGGAAGCCAAGATAATTTTATAGGTCTAATATTCAATATCTTGATCCATTCTACTTTCATATTATTTATGACCCTCAAAACTAATCTACCACTTGACCTTGTTAGGCCTATATTTCTACAGCCAAGTGTGGAGCAAATATTATTCTTTATGTCAGGCTGTACACTGGACCTGTGGCCCTAAAATTACCCTCTTAACGCTGGCTCAAATTAGACACTTAGAAGTTAGATGGCAATGAATTTTATGATGTCGATTGTTATTAAGCTTAGGGTTACTCAAAGGCGAATGAGCATCATGGATTTAGGATTAGAGCTACAAATTAGGCCTATGCTGCGATATAGAAAGATCTATAGCGTCAGTCCGGACTCCGATTGTGCTAGACTCGAAAACCGGTTGACAAAATTATAGACATTTTACAGGGATTAGAATTTTGTAAATCTCGAAAACGATAGGCCTTGGTGGTCTTCATTATTGGATTTAACTGAATTTAACTGTTCTCAGTAAGCAATAAGTGCAATTGGTATTAAGTCTTCGATCGTTACCATTAGGCCTATTTGCCTTGTAAATTTCACATACCAAGCGGCTAGCTTAATTGTCGACTTGAAGGGTAAATTATAGGCGGGTGCCTCTGGACGAAGGGCTAGCTTGTCCAACGAGCGGCTAAATTAATAAGTCTGGCCTGAGGCTCACTAGTTTTATCCGTTACCGTAATGATAAGTACACTGCCTCATTTGTGTCATTTAAATAACTTAATAATTAAGAATTTGAAGAGAAAAACACGCACTAAATTATCAAAGCGCGTTTGATGGCGTTCATTTTATCCTTGACGATACTTACAATGATTTAGCATCTGAATACAATATTCAAGGGAATTGCATGAAAATAAATCCAAATCAATTTTTGCTTTTATGGTCTGCAACATTTCTTCCAACAAAACAAAATCTTCCTCAAATCTTACCGCGGTAGGCCTACATGCTTTCTTGCGAAATATAAGAAAGAGCGATTAAATAACATTAGGAAAATTTGTTGAAAAGATATTTAAATGCTCCGATACTTTAAACCTGATTATTATAAATAAGTTTTGAAATTCAATTTTAAATATTAATTGCTATTGATCAAATTTCCAGCCTGCAAATTGTGACATACAGCTAGTACATGGCTGGCTATACACATCGACAGACTTGACAGTGTCCCATTAGCCCTAAAGCCAATATTTTTTTTGTATAATATTATGGCGAAATGCGATAAGTTTTGATAAATGAAATTTAATATTCGCATAGAAATATTTGAGGTCGCGCTGACTCCAGAGGGAATTTAATCTTGGCGATTTGTCAGACATCTCAACGATCACCAATCTAACAAGCGACCTTGATGCGATTTAAAATTTCTCTTATGCTGTCTATACAGGATGGCGGTGACAAAGTTGCAACAAGAATTTGAGTAGTACCGGTAAATATAGTGGCGATGTTTTAAAATGTTATATTTTTAAATAATCCATTTTAAAAAAGTAATTAAGGACCAGGTCACACTCAACAAAATAAAAAATACTTAAATAATAATTAAGCCTCCATGTATGTTACGAATGAAATGAAACAAAAACTAAATAAGCGAAATGAATGAACAAAAAATCTGATTGCGCATATTAGGTGAAATGTAACGCATTACGGTGCGCCTACAGATGTAAAGAACGCTTTATTACCGTAACATAAATAATCTTGCAGAATTAGGAATCTAGATCTTCGTGTAGTTACCATGGCAACTCCACATCACGTATCGATAACATGGACCTGCCCGTATCGACTACATGTACGTGCGTAAATAACTGTTTAGTTTTTGTTTGTTTTTGATCCCACGTACCCAAAGCAATTTTCAATGCTTTGCCCATGTGGTATGCGCGCGATTCAAAAACCCCCACAGGAAATGAGAGCATGCAGGAATGGTTAGAGTTCGTCACTCTAACCAGTAAAGTCCGCAATTGCAAATTAAAGTAGGGAGTATTACAGAAAAAACATCGGTTTTTTATACATTTATATTTTATCTCATTCTGAATTTTTTTTTTCACAGATGTCCCTGGGCGGAAATGCTCGCATTGGATCAGAGTTGGTGGATCACGTGATCATTCGATTATTTATAGCAGCTGAGCGCAAGTATCTGCCGTGCACACTCTCTCGTGGCAGCAACGTATTTGTTGAGATCGCCCAGTTTAACAACTCAGGAAGCAAATTCAAGCAACAGCATGGCAAACAACACTAACCTCACTCTGTTTTTGGACAATAAGACCAAGAAATTCCACTTGGTAAAAAATCTGGGCTTATTTAATTTATCATTTCACTAAATCTCAATTTCTTTTTATTTAAATTTTATTAGATACATGTAAATGACAAATAATTATTAATTTAATCACAGCTGTTAAAATCTGTTATAAACTCACACTTTTTTTTTCGTTTAGGAAAAACGAGAAATTCAAGAGCCAGGACCCGATGGTAAAAACAACTGTTTTAATTATTTTATTCGAATTTAATTTGATTTACACGCTAATTTTGATACCAAAACAGCATTACAACTTTTTATTTGGATTTTTAAACTTTAAGTTTTACCAATTTATTTTATTATATGTTTTGCTTATTTGTTTATTTAATAGTTTTTGTTCACTGTTTAATTTCAAATTTGTATTAGGCATAAATCTATTTATTTAACAATCGATTATTTTATTATATTATATTTGATTGTATATACAATTGTATATCTTCGATCTTACATGTACGAGTAATTAATTAATTATAATTTGATTTATTAAATAGGGCTATATTTCATTGCGATTATTTCAATTCAATTACGCACCTGCGATCAACCTTTCAAGGGTTATGTGACAGGTCCTTAGTCTTGATTGATTTATTTATCTTTTTATATACAATGTAGATGTAGTGATTAAGATCCACACTGTTGGAATTTGTGGTACGGACTTGCATTTTTGGCATGAAGATGGCATTGGTGACATCAAGGCAGCGCATCCTCACATTCCTGGCCACGAAAGTTCTGGAACAATCGTCAAGACGGGAGCAAATGTGAAGAACGTAAAGATTGGCAAGTTGTTAAATATGACCCAGTTGTTTATTTTTTTTCCAACTCGTACCCATATGCTTCTCCGTGTTTCTGGGTGTAGGCCTAGCTACTTCCTCTTTTGAAATAGTCACTTGATTGATAGGTTCAAGTGCCATATGATTTAAACGCTCAGTTACTTAGTTTTTAAATTTATTGCTGCATTTATTTAACCTTGAA
>JAQIYI010001854.1:0-10710 GCA_034700265.1 Polyzonium germanicum
CAAGGGATACAGGAAGGAATCGAACCCCTAACCCCCAGCGGTCAGAAGTAGAAGCAAGCTCTAACCAACTGAGCCACTGTAACTCCCTGTGTCACATGCCGATCATTCCGCCAAACTCTGTTCTCGCTCAGTGAGAATCCGCCTGTATCGGCTAAAACAATAGCCTGGATCCCCACTGCTCCGATCGCGTCCGAAATGAACCGCCAATCCGTTTGTTGTCATCGGAACCGTCTTCTTCTTCTTCCTGTTCTTATATTAACACTTTTGGCTTTTGACATCATTTTATGACGTAGGCCTATACAAGCCACATCGCTGGGAAAATGGCATGAAAGCCGACCTGATAATTAAACAGGAGAACCAGACAACTCAACACCCAGGGGATGGTGCAATGGGGATCGACCCCATGACTCCAAGTATCCACTAGCGAGCAGAGAGTAAAGCAGCAAGCTCGCAGCAACCCACTGAGCCACCGGAGCTCCGCAATCCCATATGGATTGGCGTATCGTATCGGAGCAGTGGGAATCCAGCATAACCGCGCACAATCGCACGCTTTCTACATGTACACTTTTGTCTCTGCCTTGCGTTTCCCCCCTAAGGCGACTATCCATCTGGATTCTGGAGTCACCCATAGCTTAATGCTGAGTTTATTATAACTCGCGTTGCAAGTTTGGAACGCATGCAAGGCATGCAATCTGTGCAAGTTCATCCAAAATAAGAAAGCAACTAGCAAGAAAAACAACCAAGAACAGTGTCACCATCTATTAATGACTACGTGCAACATCTGATGTCGCAATCGCTTGCAAACAAAAAATGGCTGCCTTTTGGCGCACGGTATGACGTCAAAACATGGTTGTAAGTTGTAACGCATGCAACGGAGTTACATAAACTCAGTATTACACGGGGGAGCAACGTTCAAGTTAATCTGGATAATCGCATAAGGCAGGATTCCCCCAAACTTACGCCCGACGCAATTGCCGGAATTGACGTCATAACGCAAAGAATTGAGAATGAATTCGTCTTGAGAAATACGTCACACATTTTACGTCGCCTTGTTGGATTGGCTGGTGGGAACCGAACGCCCATTTCATGACGTTTGTGTAGCGCTCAGCGCCACTGTAGCGCGGCGTAATAGCGTCTGGTGGGAATCCATCCTTAGAGCATTTTGGCCTATTTAGAGTATTTCGCTCAATTTAGGGAATTTAGATCAATTTAAAAAATATCGCTTAATTTTGAAAATTTCCCTCAATTATGGTTATGTGTCAAAATATATAATTTGTAAATTTAAGGAATTTTTTAATTCAGTAAATCTCGTAATTTAGTCATTTAAGGTAGGCTAGGAAAAATTTGAGACCATTCTGGCCATCTGGTCAGTTTAGGGAATTCTTTGGTCATTTTAGGGAAATTTCAGACAAATGCAAAAGAAAATAACTTTGGGTTGACAGCACTGCCACGTAGGGAATAATGAGACGTGGTCTATGGCTGCACTGCCAGTCATCCATTAAAATTTGTGGAAAGATGGCGTCGCGCGGTGAAATAAAGTCGCGATTTTATTGTGCTTCTGTATGCTTTTGTTTTTAGTTTGTTTGTCATGTTCGTGATACCAGATCAACCTCGTCAACAAAGCGTCGGACAAAGTTTCGGGTCATGGGGCGCAGCCCAAGAGTCTTCAGGTGGGTTCACATTTTAGCAATAGGTGCTATTTCGATGGCTCATATCCAAGGGACAAGGCTCTCACTATATGCCTTGATGGACTATATATACTGTACCAGTCTGTACGTTCCCACTTTCCACTAGGCCTAGTGTATTGGTATTGAACACGGATAGTAGGCCTACTAATTATGTCTGACAGTCTGAGACAAGCGTTGGCATAGCGTGTGCTACGGTCCACGGATTAAAACGTGCTCCTCTCGCACGGACATTGTATGGCAAGAGGGGGGGGGGGCGATAATGGTGGCGAAAATGTCGGTTTCCCAGGCAGCAGTAGCACAAGATGTCGGGCCAAGGTTGGCCCATTGTAGGCTATGGCATGATTGGCGTTTCGTCGTCGTCGGAATGAAACGTCGGGCCGACGTTGATTGGTCAACCAACATGATTGCCAACGTTGGCACAACGTATCTATGCTGACGTCTCATCGACGTTTACACTGGTTTCACACGGACGACAATTTGCAACGACGGACGACAACTTCCGTCGTTGACCGTTTCACACGAATTGTGAAACCTAGCATTTCGTAATTAGGTTACGTCGGCCCAACGTCACGCCACCCATCAAAGGCCCACCAACATGATTCCCAACGTTGGGCCAACCAAACGCCAACGTCGAGTCGACGTTGGCTCGCTTGGGGCAACGTTGGCCCAGCCATGTTGTGCTATCTGGGTTAATTCGTGTGTGGCAAACATCCGCAGCAGGCGCACCCTGTATAAAAAGCATGTAAAAAGGGGTTCTTTAAGAAATCAGAAATGCTTTCTTCCCAGTTATTCTTGCGTTGTGGAGCAGAAAATGAAGAAAAATTCATATTTAGTGCATTGCGGTGACGGGCGCCAGTTGCATTGCATGGTTTGCGTTCAAACTGCATGTTGAAGGCATATAGGCCTACACACACAGACATATGTAGATGTATATGCTCTTTGCAAATGGCCGCGCGCACGCAGATGCACACGCAGATGGGCACGTCACTGGCTGTTTAAACGTGACAAAATGCAAATAGTCGTCTGTATCCATTTATTTAAATTGAACCTATATATGCAGTCGTTCGTTCGGTTCACGTGTGTGTGTGTGAGTGCGTGTGCGTGTGAACAGATAAAAGCAAATGGAGTGGGGGTGCGCTGGGAGCTCTCTCTTTCGAGAGCCCCCAGAGGTGCTTGGTGGGTTTAGAAAAACCCTTAACCCAGACGAACTCGAGGCATACTCAAAGAGCACGCCTGTGTTTTCGGATAAAGTCCCAGTTCATTTATATGCGATGTCTTGAGTCTTGACTTCTAGCGTAATACTAACAATTGTGACAAACTTCCAATTTGAAATTCTTTTTTTAGCCGGAAATGGATAGAATATGAACCCTGCAGGCTCCCCTTTCTCGGATCAAGTTATCCTAGCCCCCTAACGGCATCTGATCAATCTTATTTCAGATTATCTCTTTGAGATTTGATCACATGACGATGGGCGCTGTACGACGTCGGCCATGACAAATTCGGCGGTCTCGACTTGAACAAAAATCTCAAGACATGCTCTGATGACGTCTGCATTTCTCCCTTCTCTCTGAATGGAAAAAAAATGACCTATTCTCAGCCTGTCTTGGAATTTATTCAAGTGGAGACAGCTCTAAAAGTCATTAGTGATTCCAGCCTTAGTTTGGGCTCTTACATGTTTTCATTTGGCGCTTTCATATTGGCTCTATGCTTACGGCGCTCCAGTCACGTGACCAATCACTCCAAATCCCGCCCGCACCGCTTCCACGGGTGTCTCACCAAATCCCACAAACCTATTATTAGCTTTTATTATTATGCAATAATGCCATGTCTATTTATTTAGTCAAGTAGGGTATGTTAACCCATCGAGGCACTAGATATCTATTCAATTTCCTTCACCTCTCGCCAAATATAACAAACAAACGAACAAAAAGAAAGAAAAATCCCTGGAAATTGTGCCTATTCTTGCAAGTTGGCAGATGGTTGTTCCAATGGATGTTCGAGTCAGGAGGGCAAACAAAGAAGGCATTCTCACAAGTCTACAATTTAGGCCTATCTGCTATGTTAATGACTAGACGACTATCAGCTTTTCTACCCCCATAGTTAGGCCTACTATTATCATCATCATCATCATTATTATCATGATGTCCCACGTGAATCGGTGAATGTCATCCACCCCCGCGCCACAATATTCTTGCTAGAGAGGACTATCTCATCCAATGCGTTTTATTCCATTCAATTCCCGTCACATTATTTGTGTGGGCCAAATTCTCACGAGAAGTCATTCACGACAGTCCGTTTATTGTGATGGCAGCCGGGTGACACTTGAAGACAGAACAAAGGCACACGCAGACACGCCAGTTAGGCCTGACTGTCTCCATTTGTCTGTTATTTAATTTGCATGTGAACAGCGGAACTGGAGGTGGAAGTCTTTCAAAAAATGAGTTTTGCACTCATGGTGGTGGTGGTTGCGGCAGCTAGAGGAAAAAAAAAACGCAAGTCTGAGAGGGCGGTCGCCGAGGACTCAAAATTTGAAATGTTTGCCAACAGCTGTCGGATTTTCTTGATTACAGTGGAGAGTAATTTACGCAGTGATGAACTATATGAGTCGTGATGACTGATGAGTATTTAACACGAGTTCATGAAGTAACATAGGCCAACAACGCTGCTGGCCTGCTACGCTAGGGATCGATTTTTAAAAGGCGCGAAAAGGCGCATGTTTATGACGTTGATGCAAAACAAGTCATAGCATTGGGCGTTTGATAAGTCATTCAAGTTTAAATAGAGTAAGAATGACAATTAGTTTGTGCTTTTAATGGATTATCTTCATTAAATGTAATAAAAGGCTAATAAGTGTACCGCTGCGTAGCCTAGGCCTACGCCTATATTGGGTAGGAAAGGGACGGGACATGAAACCATAGTCCTTATGGAACGGTAATGACTGCTAGCATGATTTGTTATATGCCATTGCTTGCGTTAGAATATAAATTAAACTTTATTTTTCTTCGTTTCTTTCTTCATGAATTTCTGGAACCTCTTTCGCAAATATGTTCAAAATCGCTCGATTCGTTCTCCACTAACACTCATCCAAACATGCGAGAAATTACATTTGAGCCAGCAGATGACGGGATAAATTTGGCCGCGAAATCATGACAACACATTAGAACTTCCGGCTACGTACTTCCTGTGTTCACTAGCAATTCTGCACTCCGATAGTTAACTCGCGTCGTCCGCTCGAGCGCGATCACCATGAGTGCGATTTACAAAACGCAGTTTACAAAAGGCGCCGCTAGATGGCGCTGCGGACATTTTCCCGGAAGTTGACATGTGTGAGCCGACACGTATTACATGTATATAAATGGCAAATAAAATGTTGCATTTAGTAAAATTAAGTAGGCCTAAACAAAAATGGGGTTTTCTTTAAATTTTTTTATCGATAAAATAATAGGGCCTAAATCAAATTAAATAAACCAATAGAAAAACATCAAACATATCTTGAATAGCCCTTTAAGATTTACCTGCGGGGGATGGCCTGTCGTAGACACGTTTATGACTAGTTTAATAGGCCTAGGCCTGCAGTTTATTATTTTTACAAGGCCTACATGTATGCCTAATGTACGGTACCAAAAAAACAATCTTAATTCGAAACGAATTATTTTAAAAATCAAATGAGTGCGCCAAGTAGGCCTAGGCTTATCTCCGGGAAAATCGTCAATTTTTTGCTCCATTACGATGGTCCTGAAGGAAAATGTAGAAAAAATATTTTATCTGCCTGATAAGAAGGCACGAGATGTTTTTCAACTGTCCAAAAATTAAGTTTTCAAGGTGACCTTGGCAACATTTATTGACGTTTTCCACGTGAGCAGTGAGCCATCATACAGAATTTACTGCAGTTAACATTCCTATTGGGAAACTAGACTTGTGGCGTTAATTATTTGCAACAACTTACTAATTTAGTTTAGGATTAGGTAGGCCTACCTTCGATGATACGGCTTCATTTATGAGGTCAAATCTAAAATAAACGCTAGGCGTAGTAAAATGTTGCTGCAATTGTTTTTAAATTTAAGACTAAACTTTTTTTTTTTTTGCTCTATCAGGTAATCTCATGCGTCAGGACAAACTATAATCCTAATCATCTGCCCAAATTATATATTAGGCTAGCCTTTGGGAAAAAAAAAATGTAAAATAACAGGTCATCACAAGGTCAAAGTAGAATAGCGGAAATGGTTTTGAAAAAAAATGCTGCCCTGCCAGCAGCAACAACAAACTTTAAAAAATAAATTAAATTAAAAAATACTGGTAACATTAGCCGGCGTTCAATGTAAAATAAAAAAAACTTGAATTTAAAAAAAGTATAAAAATAAAATAAAAATAAAGGATAGGCATAGCTCCTAAGTTAGGGTCACGCAGGTATTGCATTACAATAGAGGTCAGTTGTCGAGGTTAAATTTTCCGCCATTTATAAATTGCGAAATACAATCTTAGGTTTACAATTTTACAATTGTGTAGTTTTTTTGTTTTCTGTTCAAATTGGCGTCTCAAACTAGGGTTTATGCGCGCCTGTGATTTTTTTGTTTGTTTTTTCTCTCTGAAAGAGGTAATTCTGCCAACAATATGGCGGCTTCAGAGCAAATATTAAGCTTCCAATATCAAGCAAAGTGAGCTTTTTATAACCTTAGGCCTAGCGGAAACGTGCAATTTACTTGCGTACGCGCGCACCGCAATGATGTTCAACCTATTTAATTAATATAATATGGTCCAATTCGTCACTTAATTAAGTTGTTTTCCGGTGCGTGAAAGGTTTCCTAATAAACTAATTGAATTGCTCGAATGTTTGTCATCTGCTTTGCTAACTTCATTCGGTCATGCATCCTCACGGGTCACGGTGAATGGGACAAAGGCGTTTCAATTAGGCATAAATACAAACTTGTTATTAAAAGTTGAACATCCTAAACACAGTTGTCAGCTTTAGCGACGATAGAAATAGTTTAAGACGCTTAAGAAGTCTTAAATTTCCTAAAATTGCTATAAAAGGTCCTCGTTCGCTTCGCTCGCTCGGACGCAAAATTTAGCGATAGGTCTAGTTAAGACATTAAATCTTGAAAACCTTAGGCCTACGGTACGCGTAGGCCTATTTTACTAGGCCTAGCCATATTTATTCTTAATTTAATAATTTTATATCGATAACCAGGCCTATCGATATGCACAACTGGTAAAGACTCGGTATCGATAGTTATCGATATGCAATTAATTATGCATCGATGGTTTTGAATCGATGCTCGATATTGATAATCGATATAAGGGGCGTCAAATTTAAGCCTATGGCGCCTGATAGGCTAGATCCGGCCCTAGCTGCCGCGAGCAATGGAGCATCTGATGAGTGCACTCTGATTTTTGGGTCGCAAGTTCAATTCCTAGGTGGCCAGGCCTATTTTTCTTACCGTGGGGCTATATGACTATGGGTTCTACATGTATGTATTTGGCTCGAATGTGCCCCATTGACCTTCAAATCTTAATTAGGCTTCAGGCTTTTGAAAAGCGAAAGTGACAGGAATTCTAAGGCGGAAGTGATTTTAAAGAATGAAAATTGATCGTTTGCTAAAGTAGGCCCATTGTTTGAGAGGAACAATTTCACCAGTTTGTCCAAGTTCAAGCGTCTAACAACGTAATCTCTAGAGCTCTCTCTAAACGTAAGCGCAGCCCAAGCGCCCTCTTGTGAACAGCTCGGTGGCACCGAACTGTTCCGAGAGAGAGGACGCTGCGAAAATATTATACAAAAATATAAATAATTCAAAACTTCTCGATGAATAAGAACAGTGGGCCTAGGCCTAGCAGGGTTAAGTTGTTGTTTCAAGCGAACGACGGAGGACGGCGGTGGCGCGGTCAGCTAAGCTGGTAACGCTCCGATCGCGTCCGAAATGATCCGCCAATCCGCTCGTTGTCATGGCAACCGACGTATAGGATTGTCGTTATGACGTTATGCCATCCGTATGAAATATTCGGATTGCATTGTCGTATCGTATCGGAAGAGGTTTCGTCTGCTGAACAAAATGGCGTCCAATGAAGCTGAAATGAAAACGCAACGGACAATCTTGTCGTATCGTATCGGACGCATTGGAGCAGTGGGAATCCAGCTTAAAGCGGGTTAAGCGATGTCTATTGAGCGGTCCTAAAAGCGTAAATGCACCGGATTGCATGCACCGGTGCGCCAATTGCGAGGCCTAATTGTAAAAATAAAATGCATAATTAATTTATAATGTCACTTCTACAAGCCGAGCTTTTTTTTTATTCTGTGCGAATTCTGCGAAAGTCAAGTTGTGACTGTCTGTGGGCTTTCGGCATGTCTACAATCAGCGCTTGGTGCCATATCGCAAGATAGTCTTATTTAGGACTATACGTAATTGTATGTAGGCCTACTATGTAGATCTACAAAATTGCGTTTCTCCTATGTAGCAATATTAATTATGAGTCCACAATTCATACACCTCATACACTGGCTGAAAATATGTTTTTTTTTTACAAAGCTGGGATTTAAAAAAATCCGGTAGTGGATTCAAACCGACCGCAAATTCACATGAACACAAATCTTAATAACAATATTTACAGGTAGATCTCGCTACGCCTTCCACCCACCCCTACGATTATTCGAATGGGAATGCGGTACGTGTTCAAACCATGTAAACAATAGAGATTAGAGAGACTCCAGAATAAGAGTCCGATATAGGCTAATGATAGGCTAACCGACAATGCGTCGTAGGCCTACACGCATGCATATTTGTGATTATAGGCCTACATGCGTGTGTGTGTGGGTATAGCAAGGGCCTAATGACCAATGTTGATCGAAATAGATACAAAAAATAATATCTCATTATTAAAACGGTGGTTCAAATGCGAGAATGAGTTTAAAAAAAAAATCAAATTAAACACGTCATTGCACTTTGGAGTGCAAACTCTACAACTGGACGTCCAGTGCACGCATAATATTTTTTTAGGCTTCACATTATCGCCACTAGGTGCGCTGCGGCGCT
Source organism: Polyzonium germanicum (assembly GCA_034700265.1). Lineage (NCBI taxonomy): Eukaryota > Metazoa > Arthropoda > Diplopoda > Polyzoniida > Polyzoniidae > Polyzonium > Polyzonium germanicum. The sequence goes on from JAQIYI010001854.1 coordinate 8,714, forward strand.
CATTGCTAAATTGCCACCCGGTCGACTGTTCATGGCGGTTGCTAAATGTTGATTCAATGTTAATTCAATGGCGAGGTCGACTGTTAATGGCGGTGGTCACGTGACAACCCTACCGGATGCAGAATTCCAGTTACGTGGTGTATAGCTTAAAAGCTCGGATAAAATGGTAGGTCGTTAAAAATGTTCGAGCAAAGCGGTGGGCGTTAAAAAAAGAAAAAACCTGGTAGACCTAAACATAAAAAATTGTGCAAAAAAATATATGAAAAAGTTAAACCAACCGTGATAAATTTTCAATTAAAACGCCATTTTTTTGTTTTTTTCTTCTCTTTTCCAAAGGTGTTTTCACGCAGGAGTTTCTCGCCGCCATTGAAAAAATGAATGGAAACGAGCAAGTGAAGGACTTGATGAGCACGCAAAACAAACGAGCGGTAACATGAGCTGGGTGGTTTTTTAAGTTTGCATAAGGAATTTCACTTTTAGAGTAAATTCATTGGTTTAAATGAGATTTCTAGTTTTTCTAACCCAATGTGGGCAAAAGTAGACGACTTCGTCGACTGCATTTATTTTAAAGTAGCCTGAAATTAAAAGTTAAAACGTTATAATAAAAGAAATAGCGTAATAGTTTAATAAGGTCTTGATTTATCCTTCGTAGATGGTACAAATCTGAAGCAATGAAGGCTTAATGGATTTCATCGTTGGCCTACTATTATGCTATTTTTTAATGTTTTACTATTGCGCTATTTTTAAATTATTTAATATTTTACTGTTGGATTTTTTTTACATTTTTTATGTTTTACGCTGGACGCTATTTTTAAGGTTTAATATTGCGCTATTTTTAAGGTTTTGGTATTACGCAATTATTAATGTTGTACTATTACGCTATTATTGTTTTACTATTACGCTTTTTTAATTTTTTACTGTTACACTGTACGCTTTATTTACATTACTGGTAGGTCAATAATAGATTTTACTTGTACTATGCTATTTTTACATTTGTTACGTAGCATAACTTTAAAAAAACATTAAAAATAGTGTAATAGTAAACATGAAGTATGGGTTAGTATGCACAATAATTCGTCGTCTGCTTTTCCCCACTTTTGCGCGGCTAAAACGGAACACTTGAGTGAATCAAAAGATTCAAGTAATGGTGGGCGTTATGGCAAATGAAAAGGCTGAGGCAAAATAGGACAATTTGAGAATGTCTTGAAATATAGGCCTACCGGTATTTTAAATTACCCAAAGTTTACAATTTAAAGAGACAAATGCGTTTTGAAAAACCAAACTTTGGGCCTACGCTTTCCGTCTCGAGGCAGCCCTGATGGAGCCCACATCTTAATAGATTTCATTGTCACCAGAGTTGAGATTGTGGTGCGTGAAACTTCAGCACTCTACAAAGTAAGAGATCACTAGAGATTGGTGGAATGACAAGAGCCCAAAGCCAGCTTTTTTTTAAGTCGCGTCGGACTTGTCCAAAATAGCCGCCATATTGATTGTCCATGTGTCAAGTCCAGACAAAGCGTGAAAGGACCGAAAGCCAATGCCGTTTAGGGCTAAATATATATATATATTTTGTTTTCAATCACGAATAGCAGCTAACTTGCACCTTTCAGTTGCATTTTTTTCTTGGAAATATAAATTGAAAATAGGTAGGCCTAAAAACAAATAAGAAAAGTGTCTTTCGCGCGTTAAAAAGGTCACCCGATTATTGAGACATATTGGAGCGTAGCAAAAGAATATAAATATTGAGAAACAAAATTTGGCTCGTTGGGCCTATATAACTAGTTAGGTTTAAAATTGAGTTTTTGCAGTAGGCCTAATCTGTTGTTTTTATCCTCTCAATATTGTTTGCGGCGTTTGACATGGAATTGGAAGAATTTGGTGAGCATAATTTAAACAACGTAAATGGACCCACTCAAAAAGATTTAAGTTCAAATAGATTTGACTCAAATGTATTTGAAATCCAAATGTATTTGAGTTTCAAATGTATTTGAAAATTT
>JAQIYI010001855.1:0-10708 GCA_034700265.1 Polyzonium germanicum
TAAAATAATGAAATTATCTAAAAATAATAAAAATATTATCTAAAAATAATAATATTATCTAAAAATAATAATATTATCTAAAAATAATAAAAATATTATCTAAAAATAATAAAAATATTATCTAAAATAATAAAAATATTATCTAAAATAGTACAAATTAATCAATAAATTCAATTACAGGTAAATTGGATTAATTGTGATTCCCTTCAGAACGCAGAGTAGGTTGAGCAGCTGAGAATCCGCGAACACACTGATTAAAATACAACCTTTTATCGATGCGGCACACGAAGCTAGCCCGACATCCCTTACCCGATGCGAGGTAGGGGCGACGGGGCTGTAGGTCTACTTGTTTCGCGATCGGCCGCTTGTCGTAGCTTCCGATTTTGAGGATGATCCGCGATGCTTGGACGAGCTGTTCCTGCTGTCCGTCTTGTTAACGTTGTTGCTGCTGCCGCTGCTTCTTATGCTCGTCGTTGACGTTTTCTTCTTCCGCCTGGACGACGAACTTGACACTGATGAAGTGCTTTCGCTTCGCCTTTTTCTACTGCCGCTACCATTCCTCCCCCTCCTACTGTTAGTCGTCGTCGATGACCCGCGGCTCGATCCCTTTCTGATTCTACTCTCAGCCTTTCTAGAAGCCCCCGAGGACGAGGACGACGACGATGAAGAGTACGATCTCTGCTGGCGCTTACGCCCTCGATACTCCCTGTCCCTGCTTCTTGTTCTGCTCCTCCGCCGCCTGCTTCTATCCGCGCTCTTCGATCGCGTGCTGCGATTGCGACGGCGGTTTTCCGCCGCATGACCAGTCGTCCTCGCTCGCTCGAGCCTATCTCTGCTGCCTCTTCTGTCGCGTTTTTCAGGGGTCCGACTGCTGCGACGAGACTGCGACTGCCTGACTACTGATCTGTGGCTTAATCTGCGCTTGCTCTCGCTATCGCCACCGCCGCGATCCCTACTACGCGACCTAGACCTGCTGTCCCTCTCCGAAACTGATCGCTTCGCATCCGACGACCGTTTGACTCTAAACGGGACATTGCTATTGTCATCATCGTTTTGGTTTCTGGACCGCTTAGATTCCCCCTGCGCCGCGTGATTTCCACTGAAGGTCTCGCTGGATTCTGCGGAGCCCACAGTGCTCGTCTGGTTCGTGGCGGAGACAGCGCCGCCGCCGATGCTCTCTTCTTCGACTTTAACGTCGGAAGAATACCACTTCTTTTCAAAGTCGGACCGAGCCTTGGACTTTACTTCATCTTTCTCAGCCGAATCTTCGAACCCTCCCTTCTTTCCGTCCGAGTCTTCATAGTGACAGAATGATTAATATTAATTACATGAGACTAAATAAAGAATGAGCTTGGAAATGATTCTCACCATTAGCGGACTCGCCCTCGTCGCCTCTGACGTCATGACTGCTGTCCAGAGAAGTCTCATCACCGTAAGTTAACTCCTTCTCTCGCTGCGCAAATTCCAGTCGACGACGATGAATTTTCTCCTGCAATTCAGCGTCGGAATCCACACCGTCATCGTTTTCCTCCTCATCAAGGTCGTCCTTGTCACTACCTTCCGAGTCGTCGCTGCCCGAACTGTAGCCACCCAGACCTGGAAGGTAACACGACTTGTAACATCATTCGGAACCGGGACGGAAATGGGAATTCCAAAGACAAAGTGAATGAATTTAGTTAAGTCTTAAGACTCACCTAGGTTTCCGGTGATGGACGCCAGAGCGGACGACTTGGCAAGCTGCCGAGCTGGAGCTTTTAAGCCATACGCGCACGCACGCACAACAAACATACATCATTTTTCAGTGAATGACAAACGCCAAAATAAATAAACAAAGAACAGCTCGTTTGCTCAGATTCAGAAGCGAACGCTGTTTAGCTACTTTAAACACCGTTTCCAGTAATAAGAAATAATGAGTGGTCAGAAAGGGGACTAGAGATTGGCAAGAGGTTCGAAAGAGAAGGCCAATGGGTCTGAGAAGACGATACCTTTGGCACGGGCTTTGCTAAAAACCTCTTTGGCGATGGATTCGATCTCCTCGTTGGTCACTTCGAGCAGGATCTCAGTGAGTAGACGACGAACTTTGGCCATCTTTGGACCAGCGAACGAGCATCAAATTACTCATAGCGAATTTCAACAATGAAGAACCAATCTACAACTAATCGAGATTCAAAACTGACCATTGCTTCCATTCGTTCTTGTTCGCTCATCAGAGGTTCAAAGGGCGGCGGTGTGGGTGTTCTAGACTTTGGCGATGGAGATGATTTCAGACCTCGCTGAGCAGTCGAGCCAGACCGTGTTTCAGAGTCAGACTCGACGCGTTCGTCGTCACTGTCATCAGCGCCTTCACTGTCGCTCTCCTAGAAGCACGGGTTTCATGTTTTTAGCCGTAAGGCAACTGTAAAACTCGGAAAGTATCAGTTGGTTAATTGGTTCAACTGACAAATTTGCTTTTGGAGGGCATCGCAGCCTCTGCACTCGAGTCGACTTTAATGTCGCCATCATCGCCCGTGCGAGCGTGAAATTCGCGGATCGCCTTCTCTTCTTCCTCGCGCTGAGCTTCCAGACGCAGCTCGCGCTGCTTCAACATCTCCTCGCGTTCCAGCTTCTTCTGTTTTTCTCGTTCCATCTTCTCGAGACCGTCGCGGATCCAAGCTGGCAAATTCTTACGCTTTGCTGCGTCTTTGAAACAAGAATATATCAAAAGTCGTTGAGACGAACGAAAGGTAGGGGAAACCTACCAAGAGTTGGCATGGCGTTTAGGTCTTCTTCGCTTGCACTTCCTGGAGGAATTTGATCTATGTAATCGTTCATATCGCGACGCAGAAATGGTGGTGCGGCAGGACCACTCGAAGCCCAGTAACCTCCTGAAGGACAGCTGAACTGAGCTGGCTCGCCTCCTTGAACTGGACCCTAGAGGGAAACGACGGAGCAATAAAAAATAGAAAATACAAAAAAAACATCATTAATAAAATGCACAACCGTAATCTGGAATTTCTTTTTGTTTCGGCGAAAATTGTCGAATGAAATTAGATTTAAACAAGAACCTCATATTGGGGCCAACTAAAGCGTTTTAAATGGTGGCTTATTTGTAAAGAAAAACCTTAATTCAAATCAATCTAAGATAAACGTAGATGGAAGGTCCTAATTTATTTACAACAAATAATACAAGCAGGGTTTTCACAAGCCACTAGCGAAAACGTCAGTTGCAGCGGCCATTATTAGATTCCTGGTTAAAGCAAACAATTGTAAGAGTGAGGATACACACCTGAGGCAAACCGATATGATCAGTACCGTGATTATAGTCATAGGTTTGCGGAGCGAATCCATGATTACCATGCATGTGTCCGCCATAATCGAAAGATCCAGGGCCTTCAACCTTGCGCTCTGCAGGCGGTGGAGCCCAATTTGGCGGTGCCTGTTGACCATGCTGGTGCGAATGGGGATGAGCATTAGGACCCCAGTGCTGAGGACCGCTCCAGTAGGAACTCCATTCGCCACCAGTGTCATAAATGTCTGCAATTCATTCAAATTTAAACAAAATAAAAAAATGCTGTTAGTTTTCTCTAGTTTCATCTTACACATTACTGGAAAGAATATAAGATATTGCCTTGCGAGTTGGAGTTGTCTGCCGTGTTTATTCCAACCATGTCTCTAGGTGGCCTGACCATCGGGTGCTGGTGCGGTGCGGTGGGAACGGAAGCCATTGTAGGCGGTGGTTGATGTGGACGCGAATGCGGCACGTGAACGACTGGAGGAATGAGCGGAGCGTTGGCCATTCGCAGGTGGTGAGGCGGTAGACGCTCGTGCATACCGTGGTGAACACCCTGAAAGTGGGGACCAGGGGGGCCTATGTCCACGACCACTCCTCCAGGGCCAGTCTCTCGCATCTGAATCCACTGCTGTGCGAGAGCTGCCCAGTCGACTGAAATGAAATAAATTCGATTGTCAAGTGCGCTTCAAATGTGGCTTGGACTGCAATGACGTTAAAGCGTGGTCTAGAAATTATGGCTTGTTAATGTTGTTATGTCTATTTTATTGAACGTTGATTGAAAACTAATTAGCCTAGGACTATTTGTCACATGTTTTGTTCCAGATCCAGTCCTAGCCACCTCTAGAGTCCTAAACTAGTACTTTTATTCCTAGTGCTTGGCATCAAATTGTTTGCGTCACAGATTAACGTCAAAGCTACACTAGGCCGATCTAGTGGCCTAACATACAGATTTAAGGCCTTCATGCAATATTATGATGGAAGAGTTAATATAGAGGTAGGATACTTACTTTGCTCATGCGGTATGTTCTGATACATGTTCTGGTTGACGGGCATGTTGCACTGCTGCTGTTGTATTGTTGACCAATTCGGAGGTCGCTGCATTTGCATTTCCGCAACACCGCCCATGTTGTTGTGGCCACCGCCGCCACCGTCTCCTCTTCCTCGCCCCATTATGTTGCTAGCTGGCGTCCACATACTCGACCTCAAATTGTGCAGGTTACACGACGTGTTCCACGAGCTGCTTCGTTCGGCAGCTCATCCATCAATTCGATCGTCCCCCAGGCCTAGCACCAATCTCATGAATAAATGACTAATCTAATTACATGTACCGGTAAACAATCAAATCAATTGCGCTTCAATATTTATTTAAGTTGTGACAAAACGGTCGGTATAGGTTCATAAGACGCCATACGCATAGGCCTATTCAAGACCTACATGCGCTGCGTATGAGGCGCCCCTCTATTTAGTGTGCAACTCGGGCTAACCTCTAAAAGAATAATAATCCGAAATATTGCAGCTTAACTTACCGGAAAGAAACGCAGAAATATTTTCAGAAAATTTCGAACAAGGAAAAATTAGAAGAGAAAAACAAAACCACAAAACTAGCCGATATGCGAAAAAAATAAGGCATGGAATCTTAAAATTTCAAAATGGCGAATTGTTTCGCTACGGTGGCTCATAGGTTCTCATAAATAGCGTCGATATCTCATTTTTCCGCACATAAAAATATGTTTTTACGTCATCTGTCAGCTTATCATGCTTTATTGACTAGATAATATTGATTTGTTATGAAGAAAGCCAGAGATTTCTTTTCCTTTTTAGAAAACAACAGTGAAAGTACAAACTTATATTTTTGATTTACTTGTGAGCCACCGTAATCCACTTATGCGTGTCGTCTGCTCCTTCATTTTCAGGCTAATTCTATTTGCGCGTTTAGTTTTGTGGATTATGTTTGAAAAAGAAACAAAAAAATTCGTTTCACACTATTATTACAGGTAGGTTTACAATTATTAATTTCCTTCCATAGTGCGCACGAACGTGCGTCACAAATCTAAACGAAATTAGTGAAATACCTCAAGTTTTCAAAGCCATTTATATATAAGTAGGCCTAATGTGGCCAATTTACGGGAGGCCTACAGGACTGGATTACTGGAATGTAATTTCCTTCATTCTGGGCCCTAGCTCATAGGTTGACACGTTTGCCCGAAGCCCGGCCACGTCATGTACAACGGCATCGGCCTGACGACGCCTCGCGGCAGTGGCACAAACGGCTACGTGCAGCGCAACTTCGCACTGGTTCGTAACCGCAAGGAAAAAGTGGACTACAAAACGGAGGAAGAGATCCGCAAGATGGAATTGGCATCGTCGGGTCCTCTGTCCAAACCAAATCAGGAGATCTTGGACCACGAGCGCAAGCGAAAGATCGAACTCAAGTGCGTCGAGATGGAGGAGCTGATGGACGACCAAGGTTACTCCAAAGAGGAGATTGAGACCAAGGCATGAAGGACACACAATGACTAAATTATTCAACTACCCTATACACATTTAAAATGAGTTGGACCAACATGATGTTGGTCCAACTCATTTTAAAGGTGTATAGGGTAGTTGAATAATTAAGTTAGTCCAACACAGTTTGAACAAGTCGGCTACCTTAGTCTATTACAGGCTTTACGACCCAGCTTACACGCGGACCTATTTATGCGTTAGGTTTTGGCATTTCGACGCGCCCTGCTGGAACAGCAGGCCAACACCGTCGAGGGGATCTCCAAGGACGAGTTCGGACGGCCGGATGTCCGCGAAACACATCAACTGGCCGAGGCAAATCAGGAGAAGAACGCTCGTCTGCGCGAGGCTTTCGGCATCGACAAGTTCTACGTGGATGGAAGCTCTCTGGATCCAGATCGCAAAGCTAAAGAGACGGCCGCCGCCGCACAAGCTCAGCTGGCGGCCACCGCCGTCGCATCTCAGAAGAAAGCGAAGGTCGACGTCAGGTCGCCATCGCCCGCTAGGAAGAAGGCAAAGAAAAGGCGATCCGTGAGCCCGGATCGAACTTCGTCTTCTAAGAAAAAGAAGTCCAAGAAACGAAAACGTGAGAAGAAATCATCAAAGAGAAAGTAACCTAATAAAACAGGGGTTTATGAATTAATTATAGGCCTACATTGCATGTATATCGGTTTGGTTAATTAAAATCAACAGAAATGCAGTTTCGAATAAATTACAATTACTCGTTTTAATTTTATTTAGTTAAATAATAGGTCTAACATCTTCGCATTTAATACGCTCGTAATTTAATAGATAAATAAATGAGTTGAGTTTGAACAGACTATCACTCAAACGTTACTCACCCATAGCCTAACATGGGTGAGTAACGTAAACTCTTTAGTGATGCTGTGGTGATACCATAAGTAGGCCTATTTAAATCTTAATAATTATTTAATTGAGTTAACAATAGTCCTAAATTATAATCAGCTAAAATATAGGCCTAAGCTTAATTAAATGTGCGCGAGGACAATCGTTGACTCGTTTTTATTTTTGGTTTTATGTCAGTTTTTAACGAAAGCGTCGCGTATTACGGCAAGTGTGAATTACGTCCCAGTAAGCCTAGTGCGTGGGCCCTATACTTTATCTGTAGCATATTTATGACTAATTAATTGATTGTACAGACCTATCAGTGAGCTTATATATCAATAAATTTAAACTCGTAATCGCTTTTTTCTTTGCTCTGTAATAACGCGCCATTAAAAGGATCGATATTGTGCGAGAAAGGAAGGACGCGACGACGTGGAAAAAAGTGCAAATTAAATGCGTAATTTGCATACAGCTCACAATGTCAGAGCTTATCTATCGAGGCCAGCTGACTTTCATCTTACCCGTGGGTCTTAGGTCTAGGCACAAACAAGATTATTTTGCTTGCAGTGAAGCTATCTTAAATAAGGCTTAATTCTGGTTATTTCTATGTAAGTTTTGATCACAGGGAGAATTTATGAAAAATTTAAATTACTATTTTTAAGCTTACACCGCAACCACCAATTAGGCAGTGGCTAATTAGCTCAGCTAAAGCGCAAAGCGAAAGGGCTGTAGGGGCACGAAGGGCTTCGATCCCTCATGTCCTCAAGAAACTGCGCATTATCAACGCAGACCCCCTACTGCGTTTAAAAGTTTGAAAAAAAAAATGCCTTTTGACTTGGAAGAGCATTTTATATAGGAGAAAATATAATCCTTTCAATCATGGTTATCTACGAGGAACATGCGTGCTGCGCCATTAATTTGCGACTTATAGCTCAAAACTATCTTCGTGTGTGACGTCACACTAACGAAATTAACCAGCGTATCAGCCAATAGGGTGCGCGAAGATAATTTTGAGAAACAATGAACAGAATCCTACGCAATAATTAATTATTTTTAAGTTTCATTCACTAACAAAATGCCTGGTTATACTCAAATTGCAATTGGATTTTTTTTATTTGAATCATTACATTATTGACATCGGCAAAAGCCGAATGAATCAATTTACAATAATTTATCAATATAATTAATAATAGATAACATACATATAGTGTAATTAATATTTCAAATAATGATTTACGTTGAAAAGTATTTTGTACACTTTTCTCTCTCCTTGAATCATCTTTTGTGATTCTCAAGGGATTTCGGCATTTTTAATTGATAATTTACAAGGAATTTGAAAAGGAAAATTAAATTAGAAAATATAAAAAAAGCCTTTTAAAAAAACCATAATTTTAGAAGCATTTTAATTGTATTTTTTTCAAAATAAAAAATATTTTAAAAAGCATACTAATTGCATTTTTTTCGAACAGCATTTTGAAACAATAAAAAATATTTTAAAAAGCATTAACTATATATTTAAAAGCAATGAGCTAAATTATATTTTGCAAAAAGCATCCAATATTTTTTAAAACAAAATATTTTGGAGCGATAATTTTGGTGTATTGCAGGGAAGCTCGCTTGCAAAAGCTCCCCTCAATTTCCTCGTAAACAAAAAGGATTTTTGCGTAGGCGGTTTAAGCACTTTAATGCACACGGGCAAATGAGCAACAGAAATGCCATGAAAGAAAAGAGTCAATTTCAAATTAACCTAATAGGGTGACTTAAATTTAAATGGCGTCGATGAGTTGCGCGTACTCTACTTCGAGAGAGGGAAATGAATGTAAATTCTCATTATTATTTCTCCAAGAAAGGCGTAAAAAGCGACCATCTGGAAATGATCCGCTTTGCGCTTTAATGAGCTTTACGAATCCACGCTGCCTCCAACTTTATACGTGCATAGCGATAGATAGGGGAATGATTAACGCTAATACGCATTACGGGTCCATGTCCATGCGTTCGACACATCAAGTGTTCGGAACTGATAGCGAAAATCCAATTTCTCATATGCGCAATTCGCGTTGACGTCACGCGTTTGTTGGAGCAACAAATTGACTCCATCATTTAATAAAGCGTGAAGCGATCGTCGTGCGTATAAATAGGCCCGACGGCCGAGCGAAACGCACCAGATGCAGACCGAGGCCAGCAGATCGACATCACCCAGGACCGACTCCTCAACTCAACGCCTCGAACTCCGAAGAGTCTTCCAAATAGTCGACTGAGAAACTTGGAAAAAATACTCAAACCGAGTCTTCGTCCATTCATTTCAGCGTCAGCTCAAACTGAATACACGAAAAGTTTGTAAGTTCTTCAAGTTAGGAATTAGAGGGTAATTAAGCAACCCAAACACAAAGCTTGAAAAGTCAAGTCTTTGCAATTTTCCTCAAATTAATCTCTTGCAGACAGTGTGATGGCCATTAGTGCACCTCTGGTCATTGCGTGTTTGCTGGCGATTTGCTTTGCGACAACAGTCTGCTGCTGGGTCGACTCGTCCTCGTCGACATCGTCGTCGCGCTTCGACGATCAAAAGTCTCGAGTTGTCGAAAATCGTCGCCAACTGCCGACCTCAGCCGACTATCGCCGCACTTCCGTCGGACCGGACAACCAGCGACGACTTCACAGGTAGAAAACAAATGAAATATCTGAAATAAATCTTAGCTTGATTTAATTTGAACATATGTTTGTGCGACAGAGAATCTAGCGGAACTCGATCGGAATCGGTCCGTCGCGAGGATCAGAATCTAATTCGCAGGGAAGCAGGCCGTGCCGACAGGCGTGAGAATTTCATTCGCAGGGAAAGTTCGGAGAGGCGAGAGAATTCGGGCCACCGACGAGATGCTCTGACTAACCAAATTCGAGCCGACAGACGCCTGGAGAGCGAGCGAAACTCGATCCGAAGAGGTTCGGATCAGCGAAGACGAGTCGAGGAGGTCGGAGCTGAAGATAGACGACGGTCGAGGGCGGTGGAAGTCCGTCGCGAAAGTGTCGATGGTGAACGCAGATCATCTCGGGTCACTTCCGATCGTCAGCTAGAGGGCAGAATTAGTCGAAGTCTGCGGAAAGAAGAACGATCAGCTGTGGACAACAGACGTCGCGCGGTCGAGGCGGAGAGTCCGGATCGTCGGGATGTCGACGGAAGACGCCAAGAGCGATCAGCAGTTCGCACTGAGGTCGACCAGCGTCGCAACAACCGACAGATCAACGCGGCCGAGATGGACAACGGCAGACGATCAGTCCGACGATCGGTCGAACAGCGTCAGGAAAACAGACGCGAAGTCAACAGACGCCAAGTGGACAGTCGTCGCGAGGAACGCAGGTCGGAGCCGTCGGTCAGAAATGACCGAAGGATCGAAGCCGCACAGCAGCGGAGGTCAAGCGATGTCACCAGGGACTTGGGTCGTCAGGCAACGCGCAGAGAGGTTCGACACGGCGACGAGATAACGAAAACCATGATGGTGAGCACAATTTATGGCGTTGAGCAAAGAGCGCCAAAACATTTTTGGCTTGCCGGAAGCTAATCCTTTTAGGCATATGTACATTTCAAAAGCATTTGTTTGTTCTGTCTGACTTTTGCAAAAAGGGTACCGCTGGAGTTCGTCAACAAATGGACTTCCGCAAGGAACGCGACCTTCTCAGCTTCGCAGGCCACGACTACGCCAATCTACTTCCAGAAGCAATTAAGGGGTGAGTCGATCGTATTGCCTAAATTCCTGCCAAGTGTCGTTTAGACGATGAGCTATTCAACTTTCTATGCGCATCCTGCAGGTCGTCGTGCCTTTGGTGGGACGTCTTGGGCAAGGGAGCTCTCACTGGAATCGTCGGACTCGCTTTGTACGCGGTCAAACCTTCAAAGACGGTCTACTGATGGCTCATGATCGACATCGCACAGCCCACCGGCATGCATATATGCGAATCTCGATATAGTAATATCTAACCTGTTTGGATTTTGTGTCGTTTAAACGCCCTAGACTATTAGAACTAGTAAAAAAATAGAGAATTCTATACTAGGTCAAAAATTGCAAATTTTGAGGCTGAAATCACTAATGCCTTTTA
>JAQIYI010001856.1:0-10707 GCA_034700265.1 Polyzonium germanicum
TTTCATTATTTCCATATTTAAACAATAAAAATGCAATTTTTTCCGCAATGAATTATTTCCATGTTAAAAAAATAAAAATGCAACATTCCCCATTTATGTCATAATTTATTTATTTTATAATTTTGTTTGCCTAAATGTCGCGTCTTTTGAGCAATTCCAATACATGTATTATGTTAAGGAAGGCCTTCAGCTTTACTTGATTAATTTTATTATTCGCAGAGAAATATTTCCATGTTAAAAAAATAAAAAATGCAAGATTCCCCATTTATTTCATAATTATTTTTTGCCTAAATGTCCTGTGTTTTGAGCAATTCCAATATACAATATATACCTGCATTATGTTAAGGAAGGTCTCCTGCATCTTCTATACGATTATCTACCGCGATTGATTATATATTTCTATCGCTAATGCTAATGCTAAAACGCTAATGCTACGGTAATGCTAAAACGCTAATGCTAATGCTGAAACGCTAACGCTCCGCATCTACTTGATTAATTTTATCAGCACCGTTTCATTATTTCCATATTAAAAAAAGTAAAAATGCAAAATTATTCATTTATATTTTCATCATTTAGTTTATCGTGCTCATCCAATAAGCTTTTTGCAATTCCAATACATGGATTATTTTAAGGATAGTGCACTGCATCTACTTGATTCATTTTATCAGCGGCGATTGCTAATTTCTATATTTATTTATTTTAAATAGCACCTTTTGGAGGTTATTTTAAATAGTTCTCTATGTCGCCGCTATGAGGCAGCACCTGTCGGAGATTATCTTAAACAGTTCTCTATGCCGCCGCTAGATGGGAGCACCTGTCGGATGTGATCCTAAATAGTTTTCTATGTCGCCGCTAGGTACCAAAACCTGCCGGCATGTATTTAAACAGTTTACTATGTTGCCGTTAGGTGGCAGCACCTGACATAATTCATTTTAAAAAGTTTATTGGCCTCTAGGCGGCAGCACCTGCCGGAATATATTTAAATAGTTTTCTATGTCGCCGCTAGTGGATCAGCACCTGTCGGAGCTTATTTAAATAGTTCCCTGTGTCTCCGCTAGGTTCAGCACATACCATAATCAATTTTAAATAGTTCTCATGTCGCCGCTAGGTGGTAGCACCTGCCGGTATTTATTCTAAATAGTTATGAAAAATTAATTAATTCATAATTTATTTGTTTTTACTCGAATACAGACTTCTAAATAGTTCTGAAAAATAAATTAATTCATAATTTATTTTATTTACTCGAATACAGACTATTTCAAGCAATTCCAATATATGCATTATGCCCGGCAAGGCGCCGGGCCGCTTCGCGGCACAGCCGCCTTTTAAATTAAACAGCTGATAGACGTTTATAAAGTTTTATTTGAGTCATTCAAAGAGGAAATACGTATTTAAGAATATTTTATAATCATATATTTTTATATAAAGCGATTTTATGACGAAAGAAGTTAATGCACATATTTGAGGGAAAAAATAATTAATTAATTCAGCAGCCAGTGAGTCGCGGACCTCAGTTCAACAGTTCGATTGGAGTGACCGGTGGACAATTAAAAGGGTCAATCACTTGGTGCCAAATTCGCCGAAGCAAGTGTCGCACACACGGACGGGCTTCTTGTGAGCTGGCACGGTCGCATTGTGCGCCGAACATTCATTGCAGAAAATATTGCCGCAGTTGCGACAGTGGTGCTGCATATGCATGAATACACAAACAAACAAAGAACATTTATATAGAATTCATGAGGACAAAAGTGAAGGAGAACAACAGCATATACTTCTTGCAATAAGCTTATGCGCTGACCTTGCGATTGGTGACTGAGAATGTCTTCTGGCACAGAGTGCAGTTGTCCACTTCAGAATCGTCGGCCCACTTACGATTCACGTGTTTTGCAGTCTCCAGCTGATCATAAAGGTAAGTTTATATATTATATGGTTGATTAAACATAAATGTATTGATTTACAATTGTTTCTTTTCTCTAACCTGAAGTGTTTGATTTTCCCTTCCGAGTTCGTGAAGAGCTGAAAGAGCATCGTCCAGTTTACGGCGAAGTTCGACGGTGAGCGATCTAAACTTTTCGCACTCGCCCTCGCTACTCAAGCAGCGCTCGAGCAGAGCCCTCCGTTCGTCTAGTAAGTTCTCAAGTTTAGCCTCAAATTCTGAATATAAAAATCGCGTAAAAAAAAATATAAGCTGCTGCTTAATACGAACCGAAGCTTTCTAAACACAAGTTAATTACCCAATTTTTCGCCGCTTAATCCGTCCACTTTCCTTTCCAGCGCCTCGCTCTTGTCCTGTTCACTGATCAATTCTAATCTTAACGCGGACAAGTCGTCAGTCATCGTGCCCACTTGAGTTTCGAAGATCGACTTTAGCTGTTCCACTTCCTGAGCGAGCGAATCTTTGGCGGAAAGTGCGTCGGCCAATTGCGACGACACGTCGGTCGTCCGCTGCTCCAGTCGTTCGACTTCAACCTCGAGCGTCCCTTGCGTTTCCTTGTGACTAGCCACTTCCTGCGGTGAGCAAAAGTTTTAGAACACAATCACTTGTTTTTAAAATATCATTTTAAACATAGCCCTTACTTGTTTATATTGTTCCTCCGTCGCCAGCAATTTATCTTGCAACTTGTTTGATTCATGGAATGCATTTTCAAGTTCAGCAATTTTCTAAAAACAAAACAAAAAACAAGGAATAAAAAGTTTGTACAATATTGGCCGTCAAAACATTTAAGACTACGTTATGCACCCACCATTTTCTTTGCTTCAGTTTCCTGAACGAACCGTTGGTTGAGCTCGTTAATCTGCCTATTCAGACGAGTTTGCTTTTGCTCCAGGTCCACTAAGCTGGTTTGTGCGTCGAAAAGTTCTGTCTCCAATGACGTCTGAGGTATAAGAAAACAATTTGGAATTAATTAAGTCGTTTAGTACAAAAGCAGCGTGCTAACGCCAAAAATTATTTAATTTTGACAATCACCGGTAGGCGTACAAGGTGAGTTTTTTTTACAAATTATTATTCGTTTAATTTACAATAACCTTTTGCAGCACGTTTGACTGTAGCGCCTGATTGGAGGCGTCCAATTCTTCTTGGAGATTGGCAACTCTCTCATCCAAATCAGATTTGACCTTGAAAATGATAAGATTTGCGAGTTATTCTTTAAAGCGTCTCAATTTACAGGAATCGCCAATTAAAATCTAAAGAGAGCTCCTTCAATTACATTCTTTGCTTTGGCTAAAAGTTCTTTGAACAACGGTTCGTCAGCTGTGAGCTCTTCGCCCAAGAGGCTCGCTAGTCCCGTCCTGACTTCACTCAATTGACGTTCAGTCTTCTGCAACGCTGACGACATGTTCTCGTTGGTGGATCGCAAAACCTCGAGCTCTTCTTCTTGGTGCCTACATTTGGCTTCACTGACCAACAAAGAAGTCACCGTTTCCTATTGACAAGTAGTAAAATGAGTGCGGTACCGGTAACTAGAAAGTTATGTTTTGAACATAAAAGTAGAATTAGAATTACTCATACTTCCACAATATTATTCAATTCATTTAATTTAGTTTGCTTCTTATTGAGACTATCTTGCATTTCAGACAACCGACTCTCCTGGAAAGTAGAAAAAAACATGAATTAGTGACATGCCTACGATCACACAGACGCCAGCTGGCCACAAAAAATACTTTTTCCAAGAGGCTCGTTTTCTTGGCGTCCATTATGACCAGCAGCTGAGCCATTTCTAGTTTATAGGCTGCAATTTGACTCTCCATTTCGCCAACCTGAGTAAAAAAAGTTAAATTTAAATTTATAGAATCCTTTGTATTCCAGATTTTTTTTAATTTTTAAAATTGTTTTACTGCGGTTACCCTGAAATTTAGATGCTTCTCGACTTCGTCTCGTTTCTCGATGGTCGTTCTTGCGTCGATCAATGAACGGCTTAGGTTATCGATCTCTTTTTCGAACGGCTTCAGATTAGGATCCGAAGGTGAGTTGAAACAACTCGACTCCTCTCTATATCCACACTGAACGAAGTTAAATTATAATCTAATTAAAGTACAGGCAGACAAAAGTAATATAGACAAAAGTTGAATTCGGATTTAAATAAAGGGAGAAAAAAATGATTGATTTTAAAATTTAATTACGGTACGTTAATTTCGTAAATGGTGTCAGTCAAGATCTTGACGGCTCCATTCAACTGTTGCTCGAGTCGATCTTCTTTGGATCGTGAATTTGCGTTAATGGATTCAAGTTCCTTGATCTAAAATTAATTTTTAAGACAAAAATGAAAAAGAAAAGATCATTATTATTTTCACTCGATCAACATACATACATTACATTTAAAATCCCTAAATTAATAATATTTATATAAAGTACACACACCCGGCCGTTTTTGAATTCAAGAGCAGACTTCATATCGATTATCTCTTTGGAGATTTCCCTTTCGACCTAAAACAGAATCTGAAAATCAGAATTTTTCTAATCGGAATAAATCCCAATACAAACAAAACTGCCCTATAACAAACCTTTTTTAATTGATCTGCAATACGATTGGTCTCTGCATGACTCAGTTCAAGTTTCTCGAGTTCAGCACATTTCTTTTCCAACTGCAATTTCTGCAAAAGCACAAAGTGTTTGTAAATCTTAATTTGTATGTTGTACGAGTAAATGAACGCACCTGTTCGTCGACCCTCGCTTTGAACGCTTCGAGACTCGACGCCATCTGCATCTTTGTTTGCTTCTCGTTTTGCAGATTCGTCTCCAGCATTCGACGCGATTCAATGGCGGCGGTAAGTTCTTCAGACTTTCGCGCTAGTTTCACGTTGGACGCTTGCAATTCAGCGGATTTTGCATCCGAGGCGGATTTGGAAGCTTGAACAGATCGTTCTAACTCTTGACGCTGACTCTGCCACGATACTTCGGAAGACTGGTACGCTTTGGACTGTCATGAATTTATTTAAAAATAAAACTTTCAAACTTTAATTTGAGTTGATTTTAAAATGAATTCTTTTAAATTTGAATAGATACTATTTAATGACCTTTTCTTTCAAATTGTCTTCCAATTGATTGCAACGTTCTTCCTGTGCGGACAATTGCTCAGTAGATGCTTGCAAGGTTTCCTCCAATTTTGACAGCTTTTCGACGCCTATCTCCGACTGCAACTTATACTGAATAAAAAAGGATCGTTTTAATGGTAAGTATAATTTACAACGTAGACGTTTGAATATTTTAAATATACTTGTAGGTCTACCTCTTGCAGGCGCCGGTGTAGCTCGTCGTTTAGTTTAGTCAATTCGTCAGTCTGCTGCGCCACGATCAGCTGCGATTTAACAAGTTCTTCGGTGAGCGACAACTAAAATAACGAATAAAGAAATGCAAAATAAATTAAAACTTTACACAGACATATCTTTACGATTGGATTTTTTTATTATTGTTTTAAAACACCGAGCTACCTCCTTCTGTCTCAATTGATGCATCGCCTCATTAGCTCCATCTCCGTCCTCAATTTTGGCGTACAATTCGAGGCGTTCACTTTCCAGTCTGGCAATTGACTCCGACCTGCGAAGAACATCTGATTCCAACTCTTTCACCTTGTCCTCTCTGCGCACAAGCCAGTATACATTTTATATTTTAAAACAACAAAAACAATAGAACTTGCGTCTGACAACAATTCGGTGAGTAAAATAACAAATTAATTTTTGCTAAAGCTTGGAAACTAACTCATTTCTCTTGTTTCTCTGTTCGTTTTCCAGTTCAAGCTTGAGCTGTCGCAGTTGCGTCTTTAAGTCATCGATCTCGCTGTTCTGCGCCTGGAAATGGCTTTTCAAAGTGGACAGCTGTTTTTTCGATGAACCTAGTTGCGAATCATTCACTTGGAGGCTCAGCGTCACCTGAGATATATAATTTACAAACTCATTATTATTATAAAATACTGATTTTTAAACTTGTAAAGTCTTCTTACTTCGTTCAGTTGACGTTTTAGCTCGTTTAACTGCTCGTTACGTTGCGCCAATTCTGATGAGGTCACCTGATGACGTTCCTCAAGCGAGGACTTTTCTGCGTTCAATTCCGTCTCACAATTCCGCAAGCTACGTTCAGCCTAAATAATTTGAATATAAGCTATGATTATAAAAAATTTGAGTTTCTAGCCTGAATATAGTACTGAAATCAGTAAGCATAAAACAAAAACCTCGTTTAATTGCAGTTTTAGCCGGTCACATTCTTCTCGAGAGGTTTGGAATTCGAATTTGACTTTCGCCAAATGTTCTTTCAACGCGTCTCGTTCAGCGACCCCAACTTCTGCCTGACGCTGAAAATCCACGTCTTTGGACGAGGCGACTTTCTCAAGCTAAGCATAATAATTAATAAATTATTGAAAATAAAAATATACACGCGTTTTCGCGTAACTTCCATTGTTTAAGTAATAACTTAATCATTTAAATTCAAAACCTTTTGAACTTTGGCCGCAAATTCCGTAACATTTTGTTCTCGTTCCGCTAGTTGCTTGGTGAGCAGCTTCAAATCGTCGCTCTTGTTTTCGAGTAGGTTTCGAAGTGATTGAATTTCGTCGGCGAATTTGGTGCTTGCTTCATCCAACGAGGCTTCGAGTTCTCGCGTTCTCGCCACCAGTTTATAGTTTTCCTCTTGCAATACTCCACGTTCCTGTTGACGTTCTCGACCCATATTGTCCATCGACGTCCGAATTTGAACCAGCTCTTGACGTAACACGCGAACATCATCCGCTTCCGGTCTGTAATCAACAAAAGATAATTTTAAGGATTTATGGATATGAGTATGGTGGCTATTATTACTATTATTATTATTATCAATTACGCTGGGAATAGGCAAACTTCCCGTTAAGTAAATATGAATTAAGTAATTTTGCTTAGATAAAACCTTTGCTGCAGTTGGGCTTCTAGGTTTGTTTTGAAATCCTAATAAAAGAAAACAAACATAAGAAATTATAATCTGACCAATTCAAATACAGTAAATTATAACTTATTATTTGGGGTAGAAATAATTTATCCACATTTTAACCTTCATTTCGCTTAGTTTATTCTCAAGTTGGGCTTTCACGCTTTGTCCTTCATCGATGGCAGCCAATAGAGACGCCCGTTCTCCCGCCTAAAAACCGACAAAAATATGACAACACTGAATTAAGTACGTAATTAACTTATAAATCAAAATAAAAAATGTAAAAGAATACAAAATTAATGAAACATTCCATTGAAGCTGCTTTTTGTTCAAGAGTTTCCTTCTGATGTTTGAGGGAAGTGTTTGTGTCAACTGCGTCAGCCAGCTGGTTTCTCAGGAGAACAACTTCAGATGACACTGCAATAAACGTTTGAGTTACGCTAAGTAATAACAAATCTTATTTATCAACCTTATAAGCTGACTCACGTAGTGATCGACTCTCTTCCAGAGCTTTTAACTGATGCTTCATCAGAGCGTTCTCCTGTCGGAATTAAATTAAAAGTCAACGCTATGACAATTCTCAAATCCTTCAGCTGAAACAGTAGGCCTATGCAAAGAAGAAGACGTGCCTCCGGTTCTTCTCCTCGGTTGACGCTGTCCGTCAGCCGACCGACTTCTTTCTTCAATTCCTCCGAGTACCAGCGTTCTTCACGCAAAGTTGTCTGCAATTCAGTTACCTCTTGCCTGAGCGAACGCAAGTCCGTCTCGTTGCCGGCGGCGATCGTGCGGCCAACTGACGGATGATCTGAGGCGTAGTGAAGTTGCAGTTGATCCACGGTCGGAAATTTGGTTTTGCACAGCGGACAGACGTGAAGGTGCCCGACGTCCGCTGCGTGGCGAGTCTCGTAGTGTGAGGAGAGTTCTTCGGGCGATGGGAAACCCTCCATGCAGCTCGGACACAGGAAACCCTAAGGGAAAAATCAGTTATATGTAAGATGTATGACATTCAAATATTTTGTTGCCGTCTCTCTTACATTAGATACTGTAAGTATAAATTAAGCACGGTAACTTGCCTCTGCCGACTCATCTTTATCCACGCCAGCATCGACGTCCACATCGCCGGAAGGTGATGACTTTGGTGACTTCTGTCCACCACCCGGTGAATTTGGAGGTGTTGCTTGCTATAGAAGACAAATGAAATAGATTTCACAAAGTTGAAATGAGACATTATTTTTGCTCGATGACGCTTCAGTGGCTTCACGGTCATGTAGGCCTAGGTCTAGAGATCTTTCCACGTACTGCACGAATCAATTAGCGGTACCGCAACCATGTGACACCGTCATGTATAGATGTCTCAATAATGGACTGTCAAAATTGAGTTTCCACGTACCTTGTCACTCTCCCGTATTCTGGTTATCAATTTGTTAATGTTGAACATTTTGTATATTTTTTGACAGCAAAGTGCGAACGAAAGCGCAAGATAAAAGCAGACGTCAGACAAAAACGGGAATGTCTGGAACTCGAACTAGACTGCCTGGAGTGCTCCGAGCACACGGATCGTATTTTAAACCGGAAATGGGCGTAAACGATGCTTCTCGCGCGGATGGAAAATAGGCTGAAATTTTGTAAAAGCAAGATTAAAAGGAAGAGAAAACAATTTGAAAAGGAAAAAAAATAATTTTTCAAAAATCTCTTTTCATTATTTTATTTAGTCGACGAATAAAATTCGCATTAAAATCTGAGTCACACAGCGGCAGCCGCTAAAATTAGAAATTAAAATTAAATTCCAACCGAATCACTCAACGTCCCTCGTGCACATTTGTCCGGCTAAAAGTGGATAAAAGTCACTTTTGGCCTCATAAAAGGCGGCGCTTTGAGCCATGTATTAACACGTAAGAAAACGCGCTGGTTAAAACCGTCGTACGATTAATTACCGGTATAATTTCCAGTGTATCACTCCGCCGCGGTGTTTCCAATTGCGCACTTGCAATGGCGCTCCAACCCGTAGCGCGCATTGGGGACTAAAGGTGGTTCCACATGAGCGAATTTTTCAGCCAATTTCTAGCGATTTCGCCAGCGAACGCATCACGTGACTACTTTTCTCGGGCGCTTATTGGCCAAAACGTGGTCACGTGGTGAATTCGCGGGCGAATTCGCTGAAAAATTCGCCCATGTGTAACAAGCTTTATAGGCGACTATGAGCTATGTACAAAGTGCTGAAAGCTACTTTGCGTCTAGTTTTGCGAACCCCGTGCATGACGCGCAGGATTCCTGTTTGCCACCGCAGAGAAGAAAGTAGTTCCTGCGCGCTAGAGAGTGGGAGAGAAGCGCTACGAGAAAGCCAGCTCTTCACCCACGTGTATCTCGTTCGAGCGGGAGGATCGTTTTTTGCGACGGTGTAAATTTACACCGTTTTTCCATCGTAATTCGTCGTTCTCGCCTGTTTCTTCGTGCTCCTTCTTCGAGTGCCGATTGCGGTGAGTGTTTTACCGTCTAGATAATATTCGCCCCGCTCTTGATTTGCGAGATGAACGGAAAGTGCGCGTTGAGTTTTTCATCTCCTTCCGATTACGCGGTTTGCGCCTCCATTGTGGCGAACTGCTCAAAATGGCGTCGCTAATGCAAGCCGATGACATATTGTTGTTTCGATTTCGCTGCATTTTAGCTACGGCCTGCGCGTTCATTTCCAGTTGGGATAATAATACGAATGCGGTTTGCTATTTTTACCCCGCTTTGTTTACGCACGTCCAAAGAAGACACCAAGATTCCGAGCGAATCCTGTTTCGTGTGGTTTCGTTCGGCATTTTGGTAGCCTACTGTAGTATCTGCCCGCAATGGCGAGAGGAGAGGCCATGCGCCGCTTGGCCTAATATAATTACGTACAAAGCCCTAGAAAATTGAAATATATTTGCACAGGTGGATAATTTCCCGCAGGTGGTGGTGCCTTTAAGTGGTGGGAGATGCAATCCACGTTGCCCGCAATACGCTCGCCACGTGATTGATCCCGCATAAGGCCTACAAGGCTGCTTTATTAATTTTTTTCAAATCTACTTAAGGCCTAATTAGCGCGGCCATTTTGTACAGATGCATGGTTCAAAATAAATGGTCTGTAGGTCTAATAGTCTTTGGTCCGTACAAGGTGGGTCCGTAGGACGTTTTAATTTTTTTGTTGGCGTCCATCTTGTGTGCGCGCCTTTAGACAATTGCCCTACAGTAGTTCAGATCAGATAAATGTAATTCCAGCCTTCAAGCTCTCGAGGTGTTTTTATGATTTTAAGATTTATTTTTTCCAATTAACGGCAGAAATGTGTAGCATATCGGCCCTAGTTTTTTTATTCTTACAGCCTGGTCTAGTGTAGAAATAATTTTAAGGGAGGCCCAATAATGAATAAAACACCTGAATTTGTGTGAATAAACCAAATCGCGGGTCATCGTGTATGCCGCAATGCTCCAAAAGGCCCACAGCAGTTACCGTTTGGAATTTAAATCGTTTTGTAGGCCAAATAAATTTCAGTAATTTGTAAGCAAAATAGTGTAGTCCTTAATTACACAGGCTAGGATAATTAAATTTATTTTCATTTTATTGCGCGTCGTTGCACTGCGCAGGGTTTCGTAATGTTTGGCTTAAAATACACTCGGAGCACTCGGATTAAAATCCTTTGAAGATAAAGCATCTTCGATTCTGCTCCGAGCTCTCGTTCATATAAACACGTGATTTGCAAAGGGAGGAAAAAAGGTGTTTGACCCGCAAAGAAAAATTTCTAGGGGTGTGGTTCCCTAAGGGCTTACAATTTTTTCTTTAGAAAACCTCTCTC
>JAQIYI010001857.1:0-10705 GCA_034700265.1 Polyzonium germanicum
CGCTCTTCCGATCTACCATAACCCCAAGAAAATCCCCTTTCCCCCCCCCCCCCATACAGTGTAATTCAATTTTGCTTCCAATTATCATTGTCCCCGCATGCAGCACGAGTGAGGACCATTTAATGGTTTTTATCTATTTTCATTGATTTTAATATATTGTTCATTGACTGGCAGTGAGTGAGGACTTTATATTAGCGATTTTCACCATTTTTACGTAGGTAGATCTACTTTATGGATTTAAGGTCGATTTCGAGGGATGGGGTTGATTAATCAGAGACAACCCCTAAGGCATAAAATGTCACCAAAATATTACGAAAATGTTGTTCAACTTTGGTAAAGAAAAAATACCGAGAGATATAGGATTACTTGTATCATAGGCACTCAGTTAGGCTAATAAAGTAAAGGCTAATTTCAGATTCTGGTTACATTGTATAATGCACGTGCTTACTAAGTTAAAATTGCGTCAACTTCCTAGTTTGTATATCGCGATATCGCATTACTCCACGATATGTAGGCCTACGGATTGTACGGCCTACAAAAATTGATTTTATTCAGTGGCAGCAGACCATCATATATATTATAGCGAAGTGAGCATCTAAAGCAATTCTCGAGGTGCATTATGCATTGATGCAATGTACGAGCGTATGTAAGCCTACTCTAAACACCACGAGAGACGATACCTTTTTCAACCGCCTTATTAAGACTG
The DNA here is from genome assembly GCA_034700265.1 of Polyzonium germanicum. NCBI lineage: Eukaryota > Metazoa > Arthropoda > Diplopoda > Polyzoniida > Polyzoniidae > Polyzonium > Polyzonium germanicum. Next base: position 707 of record JAQIYI010001857.1, read on the forward strand.
CCACCACGCAACGGATGCTAACTTTTAACTCATACAAGAAAGATCCTTCGTCGGTGATATCTCTATAATTAAAATGTTTTTTTTAGAATTATAACCTACATTAAGCCTACCGTAATAACTTAATAAGAAATATTTAACTTTAAAAGCAACAACAACATACTTGTACATGTATGAATAGGCTGTCATAACTTACAAAATTATTAAATCAAAATTGATGACAGAATAAACTAGGCCTAACTTGAAACATTAACTGACTTACTGATGCCAACTCTCGATGTACCTTTCTATAGTCAATTGCAAGAACTGTGAGAATTTAAAACAATAATTATAATTAATAATTGATATAAACCGTTAATGTTTACAATGGTTGAACAAATCAGAACGATGTCAAACTTAACTATTGCTTTACAGCGAAATCATACGACTGAAGGCCGACTATGAATAGATTTTATGTTTTATTCATTTACTACTGTATATTATTTAAGCACAAAATCTAGGGTTATCGAAATTCTTACTTGTTCCAATGCTTCATCAACTTCAGCTGGAACAAAAATTTCGTCAATAAGTTGCTCCCAAGCAATACTGACACGAGGATTCATGTTAGTGGGCTTATGAGACATTGACCGACAATCAGATACATTTTTGATCTCGTCGCTTGCCTTTAAGTGGAATGAAATACAGTGTGTCCAGAAGCGGTAACGTCTATTTCAAACCCCTTTAAACGGACCAATTAGTAATGCGAAAACAATCTAGATGGCAACAGCGTGTAAAGAAACTCAAGGAATTTAATTTTTTTTGTGCAGCATAGGCCTGATGCTTTAGTTATTAAAAATAGTATATGTTTAAAAAATCTAAATATATAATGTCATTCTATGATGATATCCGTAGGCCTACCTCCTACTTATTGAGAAATCACAACTGCATTGCACAACAAACCACATTCTGAAGTTCTCAAAGGTGAAGGACCGACGAATGTCTGCAAGTAGGCAAAAGTTTTTCAGACAAAGTTGGGTGAGAGAAAAAATGGGAGAAAATGACACATTTTTCTCTAAATAGCAAAAATGTCTTAAGAAATAGGAAAAAAAATGCGCAAAAAATACAACAAAAATGGCTAAAACCCAAAAAATAAACAAAAAGTTAAAATACAAACTATTTTTTTTTGGAATCAGTGTAACGAGAATGCCGTTTATATGGTAATGAGTATCGCGCCACATCTCTTAGAAAAAAGATGAAACGTCATCAACACCAGCGCCCTAATTACCACTAAAAATGTATCTAGGTCTATTTAGAAAACAATCTTCAATAAAACAAAATCTAACGGGAGGGCCCATTTAAATAACTAAAGCATGCTGCCACAGGAACCCACGACTGATAAATCTCTTTAGTTTCTTGCTCTAGGCCTAGATGAAGCTGCCATCCGGATCGTTTTGCATTCCTGATTTTCCGTTTACAGGCATTTGAAATATGCTTTTAAGGTACGGCTTGTGGACATAATGAATATTAAATTAAACATACAAATTTAACTTTGTTGTAACATTAAAAAAACACTGAGGCTGGGAGGCTTGTCTATTAGGATTAGGAGATAATGTTTATAATACATTTTACACTTACATTACAATTGCTGTTCTCAACTGACCGTAGGAATCGCTGAAACCGTGAACTATACCGATTAAAGTGTAAAGACAGGGTTATTTCTGAGTTAATTTATTTAGTCAATATAATGTTAGGCCTCTTTATATACTTTATTTATACATGATTGAATCGTTGAAGTCAAGTTTTTCACTTGATTCAGTCAATTAATGCATATTTGCACGATATTTCCCTAATTATATTTATTTTCCGGCCTATTTTAGGCCTATTTGTAGAAGTACACTATGTTCTGGGCCAAAACATTTCTCAGTAATCATAGAATCAGGCAAAATTGTAAAGCGATGTTCAGGCTACTGTAGCCTACTTTTAATGCTGCGTATATTTAGGCCTACTATAGGAGTTTAGGCTACATGTACGCGTAGCCAGAAAATCACAAATGAACATTATGAAGCGACAAAGGGCGTAATTAAAAACTAACCCAAAAAGTCCATGGATCAAAACAATGCTTCCAACGAAACTTATGAACACGTTGACACTCATTCCGATGCTGGAAAAAGAAAACGATAAGGAAAAAATATTAACGCAAAAAAGTAACCAAAGCATCCATGGCGGAAAAAAAAATAGAAAATACATGTATTAAAATTGGCCAACTGTTTTGAATTGGTCGGAGGCTCAATGCAAACCGCAGGCCCGATACAACAAATGGCCCGATGTTTTGGACATGAATGTCTAATTAAGATGAATTTATTCCTTAGCTACCATAGAGTACGCGGGACCATTGGATTAACATCTGATTTTTGAGCTGGTAAAAGCGCGCCAAGTGGCGAACGGCTGTTCAACACAAGAGATCAAAATGCAGCTTCTTTATAATATTTGGGTATGTTTTTGCATAGATTACTTAAGGGGTTTATGAGAGGATCAAACTTGGCATATAACTAATAGACCTATTAAATATTATTGATACATGTACATGTAGGTCAATAAGTCATTGTGTTGCAGAGTGCAGATTCCTGTCGAATTTATGAAAATATATCTATAGAGGGGTTAATTCTCTACTACAGAGTACTTGGGGTAATTTGATACCTAGGCTTATTGTTAAATATGCAATATTTTAGTTTTAATTTTAAATGTGATCTATTATTCTTTAAAAAAAACTTGATAATACACAGGTATAAAAAGGCAGCTAGGAATAGGCCTACTGAAGGCAATCCTACCCACCTCTTAAGTATATTCAACGGCACCAATTTATTTTCTTCAGTGTTGCAAATGACGGTCGCAGGTCTAAATAGTAAATGCACAAGGTGACTTAGAAGCTGAGACAAATTAGCTGCCCGGTCTGCGCCATCTAGCCGACTGCACTCAAAACGATCACTGTGTAAACTCCATAACATTGAAAATGGTCAAAAATTGGTTCAGTGACTGCACTACAGGCTACAGCTCTCGTGGCTCAGTTGGTTAGAGCTGCTTCTACTCCTTACCACTGGGTGTTAGCCTGTTAGGTGTGCGATTCCTTCCTGTATCCTTTGGGTGTTTCTGCTAGGGCCTAGGGGGTCTGTTATTCGGTCCACCTGACCTGTTGCCCCCAAATTCTGTCATTATCCTATCATCTTATTATATAAATAGCGGTGTTATCCTATTCTTATTGTATTCCTATTTTATCGTTGTCCTTGTGTCTGCATTGAACTTTGCCCCCTTTTGATTTCACCCTCTTCCTTCCCAGCCTGCAGCGAGGCTTAAAACGCTTTGATCTGCTAGGCTAAGCCTCAGGCGACCACTGAGAGCGACTGTGGCTTAGTCTGGCAGAGCGAAGAGGGCAGAGAGCTCCCGACAAGGAGACGGCCCGGATGAGCCTTACTATTATTATTCCCACAAAAAGTGATGTATCTGCCACTAATACTGTTTCTCCACCGACATGTGGCCCGGGACAGTACCGTTCTGGCCTGAATACACCTCGTGTCTCCACCGCATTATTTTGCCAGTCCAACCCGGGAAGTTCCCGGGAACTTTTGGAATGGTTGGAACGCATTTTTTCCCGGGTAGAATCTGGCCATGTTTGACCACTTTCTCCAGGTTGCCAGATATCCTTATCTGGCATATTGAGCGCCAAGATGCTAGCAATAGTGCTTAGCACTGCTGCCACGGGGTGTGTCAATAGTGCTTAGCACTGCTGCCACCGGGTGTGTCAATAGTGCTTAACAATGCTGCCACGGGGTGTATCAATAGTGCTTAACACTGCTGCCACGGGGTGTGCCAACAGTGCATAGCAGTGCTGTCACGGAGTGTGTCAATGCACTATTGACACCTTGGATCATAAGATTTCCAAACCCCGTGGCAGCAGTGCTAACTGTAAGCACTATTGGCACACCCCGCTTGCCAATGTAAAATGTAACTTTTCGCGTTGCGTTAACCGAGGAAGCTTCCTTGGCTTTACTTTAACCTTTATCGATATTTAAATTACTAATACCGCGCCATCTGGATGTCCAGACAACGCCTATAATTTCCTAATTAGTAATTAGAGCAATTACATAGTCGCACACATATTAAACATAGTAAACACTATTCACCTGAAAAGGGCGGAGCTGGTCAAACAAACGAAACTGAAGATGCCGGCAAGAAATACCATGTATCTTTGCCTCAATATGTTGGCCAACGATGATAGCAGCTGATCATTAGATACGTGATCACTGTAGATAAAATGGGAAGGCGATCGTCTCCGTCGCCCAGGACGACGTTGAGGCTCGCAAACGTCGCCAGCTTCCATCCTAATAAATGAAGGATTGAGGCATTGAACGTCGCAACAACCCCAGAAAGTGAGAAACTTCTGGTTCAACTGTTTGTACTAGCCTATCAGCGATATAATGTTCTTTTACATACATGTAGTCATGTACTCATGTTCAGGACCTTTGCTTCCTTTAGTACGATACACGGTAACACGGAGGAAGGAGAAAGAATGGAGATGGCATGACGTCATAGCCCTCACTGGATAACACCAAGATGGCCGAATGTATGGCGGCCGCGAAGGATATCTGAAGAATAAATATGAGGAGAAAATAATTTCACGAAATTTAATCACAGCAAATTTCTTCTTGAGATATCCTTCTCGGCCGCCATGGTCCAAACCAAGATGGCGATTCGACGAAAGCGCCCTCTCACAAAGTGTCAAACTCGAATGACGTCGTGCCATCTCCATTCTTTCTCCTTCCTCCATGGCCTAGATAGTATAAGAGGCTATGCTCCTATACTACCTATATAGATATAGGCGGCCTTGACCAGGGCGAATCTTTACGGAGCATCCGAATGCCCATGCTGTGAATATTTTAACGCTAACGATCAATTTTATAGAGATAACGATGATAATTTTCGTAATTTCCACAAAATACGATCATTGACCTAGGGAGACAATGGTAGACCTAATTATCATCGATAAAACAGATCGGCAACCTGAGAAAACGAGAAATAAAAGCAGTATCCATTCGGAAGCTCCGTAAATAAACTCATTGGAGTGGCTAACATCGGTGTAACTCCTCATCACGGTCTTACATACAGGTCTGGATACTCAAACCGGTTTCAGTAGTGAGGCGGGTGAAGCTCTTAGCGGCGACCCGTTTCATACTTAACCTTGCGGGCGCTTGGGTCGCTGCGATCGCGAAGTCAGGTATCGAGCACCGTGATATCGAGCGATTCCAACGTATCGAGCACGATCTTACATATAAGACCGTGCTCGATACGTTGGAACACTCCTCAATCGCTCGATACCACGGTGCTCGATACCTGACTTCGCGATCGCAGCGACCCGAGCGGCCGCAAGGTTAAGTATGAAACGGGTCTCCGCTAAGGTCATCAGAAAATCCAGGGAGTTTCCAGACCTGTATGTAAGACCGTGCTCCTCATACATAGCCTCATCTATAGGAGGCTATGCCTGATGTTTCCGCGGATTCCGCCGTCATGAGCCTCTAGCTGACGTAAAAGAGCACACGTGGAGCCTGGGCCGAAGCAAAAACAAATTACCATACTGTAGCTGCGACAGGTGTACATTCCGCCATGGAAAAGGACAACAAGGAGTGTAAAAAAAGGTCCATAATATACCTCTTTGATGTTGATGGCACGGTGACAGCTCCCCGACAGGTAATATTAGGAATTATCATTTTCTATTTATTAAAACTTCCGACTGCGATTGGGCTAGTCACACGGTCACGTTTATCGCGATTTATATGTCGCGCTGGAACTATAGCCCTACATGCGACGCAAATTTCACTAACCCGCTAGATCGAAATCCGTGTGAATGCGCGTTTGCGCGATTCACACAGGCAACGCCAGCAGGCGTACGTAATAACACTGCGTGTGAGATCACGCCAGTTTCAAGCCAGCTTCCTTGCTGTAGTTGTTCACACAGCAACCTCGCGTAACATAAGTAGGCCGATAGGTGGCGCTACACTTTTCCTGTTTATAAAATTGGCGCCATATTTATTTTATGAGAAGTCTGAAATCATAAATGCGCATGCGCCAGAACATGCATCATTTCCCGCTTGGCTTTACATCAGGTGTGAAGCTATCAATTTTGGTGACGTAATAAAGCCTGGTTTGAAACTAGCTTGACGCCTTACGCCATGGTGTTCACATTCACACCTAGGCGTCACACCAGATTCACACCCGACGTATGTCGGACTAGTGGACGACTTTAATAAGTACACATCTGCAAGCTGCTTACAATTGTTAGCAGGAAGAACTCGTTAGTCATTACGTGTGTCACGTGGCGCATCTCAATAAAGCTTATCGGTGTTAAGGTAGCTCATATTATTTGAAATAAATCCAAGAAATAAGTGTTTTTTATTGGAAAAAAATCGATAACTACAACGAATTTTTTCATTATATTTGAAAAACTAAACAAGTCAAACTTCTTGTCGCATCCCCTCTTATAAAGAAAGGCCTGAGCCAAAAACGAGGCAGGTGGCCAGACACTGCCGGACTGGGGTGTAGTCGGGGTGTGTCGATGCATTATTGACACCTTAGTTCATTAGATGTACACACCCCGTGGCAGCTGTGGTATGCACTGTTGACACACCCCCCGTGGCAGCAGCGCTAAGCACTATTGACACACCCCTGGCAGGAGTCCCTTTAAAATAACTTGTTACGTTTTTCACCAGTTTTTGAAGAAAGATTTTGAGGGTTTTTCAAGTTTGCAATTTATTATAAATTTGGTTTACAAAAATCAACAAGCGAGCGAAGCGAGCAAGGAAATCTTTCTACAGGATTTGCCTCATTTTGACCAATTTGCACGATGTTACAAAGTATTTCACCAGTTTTTGACGAACTTAGAATTTAATCTCTTTTTTAATATAGGCTTTTTTTTTGCGTCCTGGATCAGCGCGAAATTTCTATAATCCCTGGAGTGGAGGGGGCCCAGGACCGGTTGGACATGGGGGCTCAGGACTGGGTGGCAATCGCCACTCAAGGCCTATGGCCAGTCCGGACCTGAGGCCAGAGATGCGCTTGTAAAAACAATCCACGGCCTAGTGCTACGGTATAAGCCTATAGCCACCTGAGTGCTATAAACCTGAGTTATAAAATATTTTTGTGCGATTCAGCACGTGCAGTGGTACTATAACCACGTCTAACCAGAAACCTCTGACGACTAATGACATAGACAAGGAAATACTTTGATACTTATACAGGCCAGTAAAATAACTTCAGATACCGGTACCAGTATTTGGGAAAATTCGTAGAAAAATATCAGAAAGCAGCAGAGGTTTTGCCATATAAAACGCGTGCATATGTTACTTATGTTTTTTGACATTTTCCGTATTGTTATTGAAGTGCCATAATGAATTATCAAAAATTGGGAACGTTCACTGGGTTCACATTTGTCTGTGCAAATGTTGGCTAGACTGTTTACCATTTTAAAAAATCTGCATGAACGATGGTCACGCCCCCCACATCGGGGTTGGCCGAAAAAACACTAAAACAAAAATGTGTTTTTTCACAAAAAAACACTCCACAAAACGCATAAAAGGTGAAAAAAATACGTGTTTTATTAGATATTAGTTTTTTCGCACTTTTTGTAAGTTGGTAAACGATTTTGAATTGATTTCTAATGATTTATATAGAGGAAAGCATTAACAAAAACTCAATAATTACAAGACTAAAAATTCGGATTAAAGCTTTGAATGAGATTTGCTCAAGGCAGGAATAAACCTAAAACATTTCTGCAACTCTGTCGAATGAAGAGTACGCATGACTACATAGCTAAAGTGTTGTTAAGGATGCTTGTAAGCACCTTAGCATCACTGTAGCTATATTGTCATGTGTAGCCTTAACCCCATCTCACAGTGTTACCGTACTAACAAATCAAATTAATTTTATATGTGCAATTTTTTTATCATTTATACATGAAGGGCCTATTAATATTTAATGTAGCATCCTTAATTCTTTTAACTATAGGCCTACATCATTTTCTGTAAAACACAAAAAACCTGTCTTTTTTGTGAAAGACAAAAAAACTCAAGTAGGCTAGTGTTGTGCCTTATAAAAAAACACTTTTTGCCCAATCCTGCAGGCCATAGACTACGAGAACTGGGATCAAACCATCAATTTACCATACCCATTTGGTTGTTGTTTGTTCTTTTTTACTTATTGTATTTTTAATTGTTACGTACTTTTAAGGTTATCTCTAAAGAAATGGACGACTTCCTTCAGAAACTCAGGACTAAATGTTGCGTAGGACTCGTCGGGGGTTCGGATGCATCAAAAATTGCCGAACAGATGGGAGGGAAGGCACCAGAAGGTTTAGTAATTTTTCATTATACCTGATCACGTATAAGTAGGCCTACTCTAAGTTAGGCCTCATCTCTACCGCTGCCTCTAGAAGCTCCTCATCCCTATACTGTTAGTTTTTGGAAGCTATCTGACTAAAATGGAAAGTACGCCTAATTACCAAAAACCACTCATTGCCTAACAAGGGAAACTTCAAGCTCATTGGGCGACCAGTAAATATCCCCTGATTTTTACGAAATTTTCAGGAATTTTCTTTTTTACTATTAAGGAACAGAAATATGAGGTGGGACCAGGGTTGGCATGGGTGGGTCCAACCCAGAAAACCCCAGTTGGTTTTTTTGGGTTGTACACAAAAAAAACCCAAAAAAACCCACTTGTGCGCTTCAAATATAAGAGCAAATAGATCGAATGTACTTGTTTGTACTTTGTAGACCAAACGCAATAACGAAAATGAATTAATCAAATGAAATTAGTGAAACATTTATGGTAGGTCGGCAGGTCTGACTGGATCGCTCATGAGTCATGAGTAGACCTATTAGGAAAATGAAAGGAAAAGCAGAAAAATAATAGAAATAAAATTAGTGTATTTTAAAAGAATGGTCCTAAATAAATATACCTTTCCAGTTTTTACTTACATGTTACTACCATTCTTGCGCACTCCTTTGAGTTGTCGGTATATTTTAACCAGTTTCATTGTTTTCTCGGCTCCCAATCTGTTGTGTAGCTTGCTCCACACAAGTCCGTATGTCGAAAAAACTCTTTCAATCGAGGCAGAGCTTGGTAGACAACAGTGTAACTTCCAAAAAAGTCACAAAAAACTGATGGAAGGACGTGCGCCTTAGCAGCTTTGTTATCCATAACTTTCCACCACATTGCAGATGTGAACTCTTTTATTATTCCAGGCTCGAACATTGTCTCAGGAAAGGTGTGTGTCTTTAATTTGAAACTTCAAAACAAAAGGCACAAAATCAGGTTTTCTGTTGTAGAGCCACTTCTCAGCCTGATCTTCTTGATCTTTTGTTAGACGCCGACCTTTGAACTGTGGATCAATAATGTTTGATAGGAAATGGAATGGCTGCATCGCCTGATGGAACCAGCGTTCGATTTCAACTTTGTATGGCTCTAATTCTTGGTCTTGCAGAAGGTCAAGCCATATTTCCACAGATGTAGAAAGTGTCGCTTTATCACTTTGGAGCTTGTCAAGAGCTCCAGAAACGACGATTAGCTGTTTTTGCAAGTGCAAAGCCTGTGAGAACATTCCGATGTTGCTTAGGATTTTCCCAATTGCTTCGTCAAAATCAGCAGGATGCTCGATCAAATTTCATTGTACCTCTGAAAATTCTCCAAAAAAGTCCTGATACATTCATTTTGAGAGTTCCATCTCGTATCATTGGGAAGCTGTGGCATAAGCCCATCATTTTCTTGTAGCCATCCATGAGGTTGGTGATGATTTCAAAAATACTTGTGGATTTCTACGATGTGCTTTAGCAATGTTGTTCAGCTAACGGCCTTTTCAATCAAATTCAAATAGTGAGCAGAGCAGCCATGTGTCAGAATTTCTGGAAACTCATCTTCTAACAGTTCTTTCATTCTTTTCATTTTGTTCTCATTGTCAGAACAAATGGCGAAAACATCTTT
>JAQIYI010001858.1:0-10701 GCA_034700265.1 Polyzonium germanicum
CTGATTGGTTGAAACCTAATGACGTCATACGACTCTCGCTAGTCGGACATAAAAAACAAACTTTTTGATTTCATCCGCCTCACTGAAAATCGGCTCAAAAACCGTCGTCCGACGTCGTACGACACAAAATCGGGCCGATTTTTAAGAGAAATCGGCCAGTGCGAACGGGCTTTAAGAGCCTTTAAAAAAATCAAATTGAAACTTGTGTAAACCCAAAGTAGCCCTATTTTTGTATTATCGGGGGATCGGGGAGGGAGGTGTATATAATTGTAGTCCTTATGTGTAGGCCTACATGCTAATTAAACCATCTAGCCTTAATTAAGGAATAAGGATTGTGCTACACGAATCTTGTCGCCACCAAATGCATAACGAACTTGAGCTAACGGCCCAACATACAGTGAAATTAGATGCGAGCAGATGTTCAATTTTAGTCATTAATTAAACAGTGAGCAGTAAAAATGCTGGCGATACGGGGTATAAGCCACGTGAGCTTCAATTAAGCAGAGTAGGCTAACTTTGATGACTTGAAGAAAAAGTTATTATTTAGGCTATATTGCTATTTGTTGAACAAATAACAATGCAATTACGGGCTTTGTAGGCCTACCAGGCTACCATTCTCAAAGAATCCTTATAGCTAGGCTACTGATGAAGGATAATTAATTAACTAACGCCTAGGCCTACCGATACCGTACTCATACAATGCTGCGCAATAACTAATAAGGGAATTTACAGTCTAAGCTCTTAAAGTGAACAACTATCAAAGCTTAATTATAAGCCAGACTTATTAACACAGCTAGGCCTAAGCCTATATGTTGAGGGCAATGCGCTGGCTCAGTAGGGCAATTAAAAATAGGCACCTAGTTCATGTCAATAATGTATGGTAGGGCGGGTAGGCGCCTACCGGCAGGTCTAAGATGCCAACCATGGCTAAGAAAGGGTACGTAGAGGCAGGGACGAGTTTGATAGCAGTGGCCCTTTATAGGCCTAGCCCCCTAAAGATATGCAATCATTGTTACAGTGTTTTTGTCTGTACGTGGTGAACTGATGATCATTGTATAACATTGCGAAAATTCATAATAGGCCTAAGCATATTCACCTGCCGCCAAACTTCTTTGAAGTAAACCTCTGAAAGAAACTCGCGCAACTGGACACCTACTTGACACGTTTGAAACAAAACACGTTCACTTTTGATCAAATATCGCCAACATTTTGTCGATTTTCCGCAGACTTTTCTTCTTGCAAAACGCGCACACCATAAACAAGTCGCCATTTTAAACTGTGCAGACCGCGCAAGTTAACGATCGACTATAATCTCAGCAGATTGAAGGGCATAATATAAAGCGGTTATTTAGTGCGCACAGTGCGCTCAAAACAGTGTTGCGAGATCACGGTCTTACATACCGTGTGCGAGCTGAAGATTGCTTGAATATAAATAAGCAAATATAATATTATTAAAAATAATGTCAAATCAGACTTCAATTAACGAACGCATGCAAACAATGAGGCTGAAAAGCTAGTCAAAAACGGGAAAGAAGCCATCGTTCTTGATGGCATTCACTAATCCACGTCAGTGTTGCCAGACACCCATAAGGTTCGCAAAGCAATTATGACCTCATAGTGTTGTATAATTTCCGGAAAAATTGAAAAACTTCCGGAAAAATTATGAAAAATATCCGGAAAATATGGAAATAATTGAAGAACATTGCTTAATTATGCAATGTTATCAATTATTTTGACCCCCCCCCCCCCTAACATTTCAATTTTCCAACACATTATTTTAGGGGTGTTGTAAAGAGATATTTCCTATTTTTCCGGAAATATTTCCGGATTTACATGGCTATGTGCTCAGATAAGACCAAACAATTAAAATAATAATGGACAAACAGAACAAATTGCTAAGGCTTCTACAAATTTATTTTCAATCGTTATTTGCTTGATAAATCCAAAAGCAGCCTGACCTACGATTAACTACGCTGGCACTTAAATTAATTAACTTAACATAGCGTGGATCACACATTTAAATTGGTATCGAGACCAAATATTTATAATCCCACGATGACATATTTGATCTCGGAACTAAGTTTCTTTGTGTTAAATTTATAATTTTCCTTCGCGCTGGCAACGAAACACGCCCTCAAGACGTATGCAAAGGTTTACATAAACTTATCCACAGCAATCAATGATTTCATAATGAGATAATGGACAGCTTTTGAGTGCCAATATAATGGACGCAAGAGTTGTGTTTCGATCGACAAATTTAGATTTTTAACATGAATGCATAAGGCGCCTACGCTTCGTATATCGACGACGACGACGACGAGTAAAAAGCCAGTATTCAAATCAAAAGCATTTCATTTTTTGAATTAAATTTGCATCTTACTCGAAACACACTTGGTTGTTAATTATTTTTCCACTTCTTAGTCGTTGGTACAAATTGAATCTTGCGCGTTTTAATAACCGTCCACTTGTGACGTCTGAAGTAGAAGGAGATGAAGAGCAGTAGCGAGAAAATTCCTATTGCCTGGAACCAAAGAAACAAAGTTAAAAAAAAATAATTGCAGAGAAAATGTGAAAAATAGAAAAAAAATCACCTTTATACCCAACCGTTTTCGTTCCTCCATTTCAGGCTCGGCAGCCCATTGCAGGAACTCGACGACATCCTTAGCTAACTGGCTTTGCGTGGCAGGCGTTCCTAGAAAAGGGTCACACGAAATATTAATTAAAACAAGGTTGGCAAAAAACCCTAGTCTAAAAAAAATAAAAATGAGGGTTTAAGTTTTTATTGACCTCCAGAGTATAAGTTATACGGCGTTATGGGTTTTTTATTTTTTGTATAATCTAGATAAATTTTGAATAGCTCTTTGTCTAGGTTTTAGGTTTCATAGGTATAATGCCAAAATTTAATTTAAAAAAATGCTTAACACTTATAGATGTGATAAAAAGAAGAAACTCTGAAAACAGTTTTTGAAAAGAACCCAACAATTTCAAACCTATAATCCTAACTAATTGCCATCCCTGACTAAAAGTATATAAACTAGGAATGAAAATGGCCAACGTACCGTCGGAGTACTCTATTGCTTCATTGTACAATGCTTGAGCCATAGAGATGGCGCCTCCCACGAAGTAAGGATTGTAATATTGTCCTTCCGCTATTGTGATGCCGGCTGGGGGATCGCAATAGCCCGTCAGCAACGCATAGACATAATCCTGAATTTTATGAGTCAAAATAAGTTAAGCGAGCGATTTATTGTATTCGAGTTGAGTAAAGTCCTTGGATGTTTGTTGATTTATTTACCTCCCCGCCGTGTCGAGCCAGAGTGATGTAGCTGAGGTCCGGTGGCATCGCGCCGTTGTTGGCGAACCGCGCTGCTTGCTCATTAGGATACGGATCCACCATGTAGTCGGATAGTTTACCGGGTCGCATGAACATATTGCCCGTATCGTCTGGACCGTCCTGCACTTGAGCCTGAACGACAATGATTGATAGATGAAATTAAAATATTAGACTAACGTAGTATATAATTAATTACTGTATACAACTATACATTATACGTATACACGTGTACTATACGTCATATAGTTAAAGATTCAATAAATAACTAATTTTCACCTCTTCAGCTTCTCGTTTCGCTTCATCTTCGGTCAAGATCGTGCCGACCAGGTTGCGGTAGGCGATGAATTTGAGGCTATGACAGGCGGCGCACACTTGTTTGTAAACTTCGTAGCCTCGGCGCAGACTTGAACAAAAAAAAATGTTTACATTTGTGTAGAGGCGATATTCAATAATAAATGGTAGGCCTATTTATTAAATTGAGCAGTTTTTCATTAAGGAAGCAAATAAGCTTATCATTTCTTACCTGGCGTGGTCGTAGGAACTCAACAGACCCTTGTGAGTCCACCCATACTTGGGAGCGTGTAATTCCAAGCCCTCGGCTTTCACCGATTCGTTCAAGGTGTAGATGAGCGCTGCCGTTCCACTGCCTACAATGGCCAACGTTCCCACGAGCTGTAGATTATTTTAGAAAATATTAAATCAACAACATGGATTTCTTTCTACGTGTACCGGTAGTTAACATATACCGGTATAGGCTTACCAATTTCTTTCCAGTTGAGATATTGCCCAATGTAGAAATGCCAGCCTTAAAAAATCAAACACAGATTAAACTAAAATGCGAACGTGAAGCTTAAGAGAATATACGTTTAGGCCTAGATGTACTTCAGGCTTTTTTTTTTATTACAAGAGCTAGGGCAGATAAAGCAGTGTCCTCAACCCGGCGATATACCGCATGGTCCAACTATATGGCCAGACTTATACGGATACCGGTAGCTTTACAATTTACTCAACAGCTTGTTTTCACGCTTGGTAACGTCAACGCTTCTGAAAGCATATTTGACGTCATCATGCCTGAACACCAGCGTGCTATCTAATCTTCAAAGCCTGAGTCTCATGGTCGTCCTTGGCTCGATCGTCGAGGACATGCGCGCCCCCTCCTCCATCGATGCTGAAGGAAGAAGTCGTTGGCCAATTTCACCAGATTGCTCCTGAATCAGGAATCCAGGCAAGTTTTTTTCACGAATCATGAATAGTTTACACTAACTAACCTTGCAGGACGATAGGGTTTTCGTTTGCAGGAAGCCCTTTTTCGATAACCTTCCCAAGGCGACCGCCATGTTGTTTCTCGACCGCTATCTTCAAGAGAACCGGAAGTGCGTCACCACTGCGGAAGCGGAAGTGAGCAGACGACGATTTATATTTTTCGTTCAAAACTTCAAATTCCAAGGATTTTTTTTTTTCATTTCCAAATTAATTTGCCATGGGTTTCATCTCTTTTCTTAGTTTTCTAATCTTTGTATTTATTTGTTTTGTACTGAGATCGATTGAAAATCTTATTTCGGGCGTTCTTCGACTCATCAGCCGTTGTTTGTGCCTTGCCGGGTGGGCCTTGCGTGTAAGTGAGAGAGAAGTGAGACTAAAGTAGGCTTACATGCAGACCTGTGGCTGATTCGCATTGAAAGTGCATTTTCATAATGCATTTCAACTCGACTCAACTTTATGTTTAAGAACTGGTTAAACCGGTAATGTCCCGTTATAAGGTGACAATTGACAACGTCGTCTCGTCGATGAACAAAAAGGGGGTCTTACTAATTTACTGACCGTTGACCAAATTTGGTTGACCGTTGACCAAATTTGGTTGACCTTTGACCAAATTTAGTTGACCGAATTTCGTTGACCGACTGATTGACTTTGGTCAACGGTCAACGGTCGAGGAAATTCGGTCAACCAAAGTCAATGAGTCGGTCAACGAAATTCCGTCTACCAAATTTGGTCAAAGGGCAACCAAATTTGGGCATCGGTCAACCAAATTTGGTCAACGGTCAACCAAATTTGGTCAACGGTCAGTAAATTAGTAAGACCCCAAAAAGGCAAGCGTTACTGCGACGGGGTGCGCTATGCATTATTGACACCTTAATATTCGATCATAAGGTCTTAAGATTTACACACCCCGTGGCAGCAGTGCTATACTGTTGACACACCCCGTGGTAGCGGTGCTATGCCCCGTGGCAGGAGTCATTTCCAAAAAAGAATGCAGAATCCGACAAACCATGAAGTTAGGCCTATAAGGCTATAACCATACCCACCTGAATAATAGCCAATGAATTTAGCTGTACATACCCAATTATAAATGTGATTTACTTAAATAAGCTTTCATTTTTAACAGAAATTAAGTGTACGTGTAGCAGAGAAGAACGGACCGTAGTCGACGTGACAAGTACTGGTACGATCAATTCAAGTTGGACCGCTTAACAAAAAAAAAAAGAAATACATCCGCGACTCGACAATCTCAACAATTTCAAAAATGGACGAGAGCTCTGAAGGTCACCAATTGCCGGATTCCCAGAAGCCTTCGTGCTCAACCTGGAAGAATGGATCGCCGATTGCAGACAGTGTCGATAAACACTGGGAGTCATTTCAAAGTATCGGTAAATTGAAGTCCTTGTCTCCCATAATTAATATTTTTTAATATTTTAAGCATTAGGGGACCAACAGGACAATAAAGTCCGGAAGTTCTGGTTCATGCATGAGCGATACAAATGGGCTTATGATTTGAAAAGATAATTAATGGGCTTCAAAATAACTTTTAAAAAGTTTAAAAACCATCAATTGGAGGATCGTCGTTTACATGTCAATTAAATGTATCTTAATTTTTTTAAAGGTAGTCAGGAAATGGACGCGGCGATGTTTTACGAGCGCTATGCTCCCACAAGTGAGTTTTCAATATTTTCGTTTTGAAATTATAATTTATAAGAATAAATATGAGAACATGAATGAGAAATAGTAGGCCTAGGCATCTGAGTGTGCATTTAATTTTTTTTTTTATAAACTCAAGACAAGCTTGATGGTTCTGAAGAAATACATTCACTGGAAAATGGAGCTCGTACGTTTCGATAATATAAACCTTGAAAGTGGTATCTCATTAAAATCAAAACTTCATTTCAAAATTAACTTAACGATGATTTTTTTTTCTTATAGCGACGATCGTTGCAAGCGCCCGTCTCGAGCAGGCAAATCTAGCGTTTTCGAAGCGTAGGCCTACAACAGCGTCGCTCGATGACAACGAAAAGGATTCAGCAGCAGCTGCTGCTGCTTCGACGTTCGTCGAAGACAGACTAAAGACTCAGTTTCTCAAACGCGTTGAACGAAAGTGTGAGTTTCTCAAACTCGTTGAACTAACACCTAGAACGTCCGGAGTCGGTACGTAGTGCTTTGATGTTTCAAACAATGTGTAATCAAAGATTTAAAATTTAAATATTTCATCGGAAATATTTTCCGGCAATGCAGCGTCGAATTTGTTTTCTTCTCTCAACAGTATCCTACATGGTGAACGACAAAGAAAGAACCTTTTCCATTAAAGGGAACCCTCCATCCCGCAAAAAAGGAACAATGCGAATGGATCACGCCTACAGCGGACAGTCCGAAAGCATATCACAAGCAGAATGCTCTTCGTCCGATGATCCTCCATCGCAACCTGAAGAAAATCTTTGGATTCTTCCCAATCCGCCAACAACTTACTCGAAAGAGCGACAAGCGAATTCGATGCAGCTCGTCATCCAAGATGTAAGGACTATTAGGCGCACGCAATTCGAACAGGTGACTACTACCGCGGAGCGTGATTGTGAAATAGAAGATAATGAAGAGGCGAGAAATCATCTCGTTGCTTCCGCAACCCCCGACCCCGAGCAGGAAATCGTTGGACTGACATCGACGTCTACGGCTACCCAGTCATCTTCCAGCTTTCCCGACGATCTTCTGGAAGAAACTCCTCCGTCTCAAGTGCGAGTCTCAAGGAAGGTCGTCGTATCCTCTCTGAACGACAAGATCACAAGTCATATTCCAGTTACGAACTCGGAAGAACATCGGTCCCAAAGTGCTGCTGCTGCCGCTGCCCATGAGCCCCTCACTAACTCTTCCGTGGGTGGAGCGATATTGCTCTCGTCGACGGACTCCCTGCCGTTCCATCAACCGCTGATCACAACGGCCGCCGCTGCCGCGAAATCATCGTCAGTAATGATGAGTTGTGGCGAGTCAGACACGGACATTCCTCCGTCAAGTGTCGACTCCATGGGAGGCGAAACCGCCACGCTCACGGCTTCTTCGCCGGAAGTGCTCTTTCAATCCAAGAGAAGACGCGTCGACGACAACGACTTGGTCAAAAGCAAGGCAAATTTGCCAGTTTCGCACATCGCGGGTTCCAAGAAAGGTAAGGAGTATACTTGAAAGTTTTGAACTACGTGTACATATTTGTCATTTGCTGCATAATGTTACAAAAATTCTTTTTATCTGCAATTGTTTTAAGTTATAAACCTTCAGAACTTGATTCCATTCTTTTCGGACCCACCCTGTATAGTTAATCAATTGGGAGTCCAATATATAAAATATAAAATTGTTTGTCAACTTACAGACGCTGTTATTGGCCTCACGCCCATGTTGCTGCACTGCGCGCCGGTTCTGGACAACGCCAAACGCGACCAACTACTGAGTGTCGAGTTTCCTGCGGACACCATGCGCATCGTGTGGCAGTTCCTTAGCAAGTAGTCCACAAACTGTGATCCTCGCGATTCATCCACTAGTGAAAAAAACAACTTTAGTTGCTTTGTAAATTTGTTCTAATATGATTTATGTACTACGGTGATAATTTAATTTTTTTTAATTTTAAGCTAAAGCTGATAGGGTAAGCTACTGCATGAACACAGCATAAACAATTGAACGTTATGTAGAATTCAAACTGGATCAGCTTCAGCGCATGGATGCAAATCCGCATTTTACTTACGCCTATCTTGTTGAGTTTGGACGTTTTGATCATTTTCTACATCTACAAACTGTAAATTGACGCACGTAATAAAGGTTTGCACACTCCGTACAAGTTAAAATAACTTTAGACTTTCAGTACAGTCATTATTTGAGACTAAACTGTGCCTCAATCTTACGATTGGCAAAATAAACTTAATTCTAAGACTGATGGTTCACACTTGCCCTTTACTTTGGCGTAACCTTGTACGTCTTTATACGTTATTTAAGCATCATAGACAATTTTGACAACGATGACAATATGGCGTTATTTAAATTATGGAAATAGACAAAATAATCGTGAACGTGAATGTATGACGTCATTTGTGTCATCAGAACTTTTTACAGAACATACATGCATGAAGACAAACTTTCACCTTCATTTCTAAGTGTATGGTTATCCTCGTCTAACGATGACTAAATTTCGTTAACGTAAATCAATTGTTTCCATGGCAACCATGAAAACAAATTAAGTAACGCACGTCAAAGTAAAGGACAAGTATGAGAGAACAAAAAATGAACAATGAACAGGCGTGTGCGTACGTTTCACAGCTACAATGTTATAATTGTTTACGATAATATTTTATCAAAAAATTATTATTATTTTCCTGAAAAGCACGATCGTCATCGACGTCAACTCGTCAATTATGACGTCACGAACGTTAAAAGCGCGTGTTGATAATTTTATTTGGAGAAGAACAAAAAAAAAGCAAATACTGAGAACGAAAAAAAGACAAAAAAAATGCAATAATCGGGTGATTGTTATTTATACATGTTTAAATTTTATGGCACACAGGCTAAAAATTACGATCACGTGATGATCATACGTCACGCGTAGTAGAACCATGGTCTGGCACAACCTGCTGCGCCAATTAATCAAGCAAACATGAAGGCATACATTATATTTAGGTATACACAACGTATACCACGTTATAAACTCACAAAACAAATCAAGTAGGTGACTTATATAGCTAACGGGTCTATCTCAAAACCCAGATCTTACTCTAGGCTGACTTAAGTCCGACTCATGGTGCATGGAGCCAATATTAATTTCGACCACAACACTAGGCATAAGCCCTGCAACAAACAACCTAAATCAGCCTTCGTTTTGCCCTTGACTTAGCTGTAATTGGTTCATTTGGTTGGAGAATCTAAATCCAATCTAAAGCCAATGTCATCAAATTGCGTTTGGTGGTTGCAACAACGTAAATCAGCCTATAACGCCACAAAGAACAATAAAATTAAACGGCAGGTCAGGTACTCCAAGCAATTAAAAAATACAAGACAAACAAACAAAAAAAACTTGCGAGAAAAAAATCATTACGGCGTTATTGATTCGATACAGATTTTTAAAAAAATATCACTAGTTCAGAGTGCGTTCACATTTGATTATATTTAATCCGGTTTCAATTCGCATTCCAGTTCTCATTACCCAATTCAAACAGGATGTATGGGACCTTTTTGGAGTTTTTGCAATACTAATGTATGTACAACAGAGTGAACAAACTGTTTAGTGTTGTGGGCTTGTTATCAACTTGTAGGTTGTGTTGCAGGAATACTACAACAGTGTTGTCACATGTTGTGGAGACATTCATATTTACACCATGCAACATATGGTACCGTTGTATCATTTAAGACCGTGCAACAAGCTACAACAAAACCGCCTAAAGGTGGTTCCACATGGACGAACTGCAGCGAACAGCAGCGAAATTCGCGGCGAACTCCAGCGAATTTTGACGTCATGTCGCGAATAACCATTTCAAATGGGACGCGATCTGGCCAGCGAATTCTCCAGCGAACTATGATGTCATTTCCTGCTATCTGCAGGAAAATTTCCCCGGAAAAACACCAGCTGTCTTCCGCTGAAAAAATCCGCTGTTTTGATTGGCTGCAGGATCTGCGACGGAAGTAGGCAAGCGGCAAAAGTTCAAGTTGGTGACCTTTCTGCGAACAGCAGCGAACTCGTTCGCAGCCGTTCGTTGCGAATTCGCAGTTGTTCGCTGGCGTTCGCTAAGAAATTCGGAACTGTTCACTGGCGTTCGCAATGGTCACGTGACACAGAATTCGCAGTAGTTCGCATGAAATTCGCTGTAAAGTTTGTCCATGTGGAACCACCTTAAGACCGTGCTCGATACGTTGGAACATCCCTCAATCGCTCGATAACATCCCTCGATAGTAGCGACATTGATTGGCCGCAAGGTGAAGTATGAAAAACGTCATCGCTAAGCGATACCCCCCCTCACTGCTGAAATTCCAGGGAGTTTCCAGACCTGTATGTAAAGGTGGTTCCACATGGACGAACTGCAGCGAACAGCAGCGAATTTCGCCACGAAATTCGCGACGAACTCCAGCGA
>JAQIYI010001859.1:0-10699 GCA_034700265.1 Polyzonium germanicum
TGCATTTATAAACAACGCAGATTCGACGTCGACCTTTGAACTGCCCTTTTATAACCTTGGCATGTGACACAGTCTATATATCACTATAAGGCGCTTTGAGTTGATAACCATGGAAGAAGTCATGCATATGATCAGGAACAGATAATATTAATTGCCATAATCCTAGATATTTTCTATCTGCAGGCAGTATAGTGCGCATAAAAATCTATTCAAAGTGCGATTTAATTTTGTCAATTCGTCCAAAAATGAATTACCAGTAGCAGAGAAAGTGCGCGATGGCGGCCATCTTGAAATGGGGATGGCACGCATTGCGCAATGCTTTGACAACATGAATTCATCAGTCACAAGGCGACCGGCCGGCGGTCGCCTTGTTGGCGGTGGTCTCTGCGCACACCGATCAACCAGACTTAAGCCACGTCAGTCCCTCTGCATTTCTAACATTTCTTAAAAACGCGTTTCTTAGGAATGCATATATATATTTGGAAAATATATTGGCATCATTGCCATGCTTATAATGATAATAATAGGATTTCGCGGTCAACAGATCCTGTGGACCCAATTACAGACCCCTAGGCCCTTGCAGAACCAAGGACAAGACAAACATCCAAGGGATACAGGAAGGAATCGAACCCCTACCCCCAGCGATCAGAAGTAGAAGCGAGCTCTAACCAACTGACTCACGGCAATATATTTTAAAATGATGCAATAATTTCAAAATAATCAAACATTTTATTCTGAAATTTCACGAAGATTATTGAAACCGTTAAGAAGCTCCAAACTCATATTAATAGTGTTTAAGATGCAGCCAGATTACCTGCTCATACGGTAATTCGATCATTATATACAACACCAAGATGGTAATTCACACTTATAAAAAAACAACAAGTCAAACTTAACAATTAGTGTGGAAACTGATTAACAGTACGCTGGAAGACAAAAGAGGGCCAACGAATGATTTTTCCGTCTGGATTTCGCTTTTGGCGACTTAATAACTTTAATAACTCATAGGAGATCAATGGGCGACTGAGCTGCTCCGGATATTTCCCACATTTTGGCGGCGAGTTGGCGAGCGTGAGCGCTCACCATCGACGAAGGAACGGTGGACAGGTGGACGCAAAACAGCTCATAGCAACGCATGAAGTCCTGACTGGACGGAAAACTGGCACGGATGAATTGCCTTCAGGGAAGAAAGCGAATTGTAGTCAAATAAAAGTTAAAATGATATTAAAAGAGATCTTTAAATCTTACCGGTAGAAATTCTTGGAAATAATTCCTGGCAATGGAAAGCCATCCATGGAGATGTTTTGAACTTCGGGCTTGAAAGGATTTCCCTGAGATGCGGACAAAAGTTAGAAACTTTCAAATGCCAGGAAATACTAGGGAATAAAAGAAGCTTTTGCTCTCTCCAATCGACTGACCACAGCGTCCTCGAACCAGATGAAATAGGAATAATGGAAGCAGTTGTCACGCCAAACGACCGACGTGTGTCCCAAGCGAAGATGCTCCCACGCCTTGCTGACCATGGCGCACAACTGCCCTCAACAAACAACGACGGCACAAAGCCAAATTAAAAATTTCAACTAAAACATGAGGCAGCAATTGAATTTTTGAATTAAATCAGCGACCTTCAACCAGACGAAATCACCGACGACGATGCCCGGAGAATGTTTGTCGCCGTCATCGGACTGGTCAGGCAGAAACAGGCCGGACTCAACCGATGGCGACGTGATCTGGTTTGTGACGCGGTCCACGTACATGAAGTGTACCAAACCGGGAAACTCGGAATAGTACCTGAAGAGAAAATATGAAATACATCCCAAAGACTTTTATTATTGAGAATTTTGTTTATATTTATTTAAAGCTTACGGCGCCATGCTGATGTTCTGATTGGCTTTCACGCGCAAATAATCCACATAGTCGGCCAGCGTGAACCTAAGTCAAGGTGAAAATCATAAGTCATTGGCTCAAAGTTTGTGTCGAAGCCAAGAGCGGAAAGAAGCCTACCTGACCAACGCTTGGACGTCTATCAAGGCACCACTGGTCAACGTCATGTAAAAGTCTCTTCGAAACCAATGGACGCAATACTTTTGGAAGAACTGTTTTAATAGCGAGCTCAGCTTACTCAGCTCTCGCTCCAATCTGAGTTCACCAGCAAGTGAGGATGAAAATGAAAAATAATGAATAAATAAAAGCATTGGAGGCAAAGTGTTTTTTTTTTAAATAATGAAAGTACCTTGGCGAAAGGCACTTCAAGTCCCTTAGTTTGAGAAATATCAGAAGACCGCTTCGCTTCACCAAGTTCCAGCTCGCCTGCAAGCGTTTCAAATTGATGTCCACGTCTGTCGCAAGTGCCTTGAAAACGTAGTTATTTTTCAAAAATCAAAATGAAAATATTTCTCTTGCATCGAATTAAATCCAGTTCAAAGTAACAATTTCCTGCCTTCTGCTTCTTGAGCGACTCTATGATGCTGCGAACCATCGAGTCCAGAGCGTCGACGGTCGTCTTGGCGGACGTGGCGACGGGGGTCCTCTGAATCTCGTGCAGAGTGTCGATGGCGCGCATCAGACAGCCGGACAGCGCGTGTCTGTTGACCACGCTGACGACGACCAACGCGATTCCGGGAGCGATGTGCGCAGTGTGAGCCAAGTGAGGCGCCAGGCTGCTTACGGACGACTGCAGGAAGACGAGGTCGCACGAAAGCTCAGCCGCTATGTCCACGAAGCCCTCGGTCAGTTCCGTCTCCACTTCCAACTGCTGCTGAGCACCGGCTTGGTCCTCCTGAGCCACGCCCTTTTCGATGTTGATTTTCGAAATGGCCGTGCAAACCTCTGCGCAACAAAATTCAACTTGAATCCAGAAGGACACAATGGACATTGTAAAAAGAAAAAAAAAGCAAACCTTCTTCGGACGAAGCTGCTTGTCCACCGGCGAGCGGTCGGAAAGGGCTTCCGCACGGACTGTAGAACTGTTCGGAATCACTGCTCTGAGTGCTTTCTTGCTTTCTGGGCGCAACCTTGGACGCGTTACTCGGCGTCGTTGGGTGGCGGCCCCGAGTTCGCGACCTCGGTTGGACAAGATCCGCTTGTCTGGCGGTGGCCAGCACGGTGAGCAAGAGCGTGTCGGCTTCGGATAAGACGCAGGCGTTCCTGCTGAATAGGACACGATTTAGACGCAACCTTTAAATGCTCGGTTTTTGGACGTCATACCTGGAGTAGAGCGCGAGGATCTTGGCGTTGACCAGCACGAAAGCGTGACAGGCCGTGCACTTGTCGGACGGCCAGCCAGTCCGCAGCTTCTCCAGCACGTTCTGAAGCAGTTTCACCCAGGTCGCACACAGATCCGAATTGGTGATCAACTGCTCTTCAGCCTATTTAATCCGGCGATACTATAGTTTGACCTCTTTGTTTATTTATTAAAGATCCATAATTGCTGGCCTACCTCGAGTAGGAAGGACAGTTCCCGACCGTAGAGAAACGACCACGTGTCAATCAGGTCGTCCAACAATTTTCGACGGCTATTTCCCTCGATCGTCGTCGTTTTCAAGCTACATGGTTCACAAAACCAATTAAGTGAATTAAAGTAGGCCCGATGGCGTAAATAAACAGTGGGCTTGTTATGCGTACACGTCCAGCGTCGGGCCACAAACGAAGGTGAAAAGCCGGAGGAAGACGCCGAGTTTGCGGCGAAGAAGCGTCTCGGTGAGTCCGTCGTCTCGTCCGATCAGCAAAGCAACGTAGCCCAAATACTTTTGACGAAAAGGCAATATATGTCAATCGAGAATTCCGTTGAATTTGGGAAAATGAAAATACCTCGGCCAACACCAGGACAACTCCGTCCTCGCACTGGAGGGCTGAGTACGGACTGCTGAATTGATTGGTCATGATCCGCTGCGAAGTGACCAACGGCGAGAAAAACTGGACCAGAGCGTTGCAATAGTCCATGCTCGCGCCGACGTGACAACTGCTGCCAGCGGACGTCGTCGTCCTCCCATTCTAAATTAAATAACGCAAATTCAACTCAATTACTTTGCAACCGCAGACCTGCATGAGGACGAGATGAAGAACGCGGACAGTTTCTTGACTTTTGAAATTCCTGCTTCCGTTTATTTGGCTCAGTTTGTATAATCTGCAGTTGGCCCACTGGCCTAATTATATCGCCCTACAGGATAAACGCGTGGCCAAACGATAATAGACAGGATAAGCTACACGTAAAAGCCAACGTGAACGCTAAAGAATGACGTAATTTGTAAAAAATCTTCTCGCTAGCGTGAAGACGGAATATACGACTAATGACGTCATTCTTTAGCGTTCACGTTGATTTGTACGCGTTAATATGACGCAATATATGCCATATCGCACGTGCGATAAGAATTATTACAAGGTGACCTACTAGTTACGTACTTCACTTTCAGCCGTGTTGTTAAAAACGAATCCGTCGTCCTTCCACTTTTGCCGAATGAAAGCGTCGAAGGCGGCGTCGTGTTTCACGTAGACGACGTCGTTCAGATGATCGAACACCAGAAAACATTGCATCGCTCGACGCGACGTCGCTCGCTATCAACGCGGTATCAATATGGACCTCGGCAGACGCACAACTATTTAATCGTCCAATTAAATCACGTGGTTTTATATATTTTATAAGTAGGACAATTCTTGCAGACGCGATCCTTGAAAAATCGCACTGTTCTGTGGCGCCCCCTTGTGTGCTGTGGATTTTGCGTTTCATATGGTGCCGTCAGTGATTGCCAACCTTCGGGCAGTTCCAGTGGTTCAGCCATGCATGTCTGCAGGTCGTGGGTTCGATCCCCGCCGCCGCATTCCCTGGGGTGTTAATGAATGAACGAACGAATGCCAAACTTTGGCTCAAAACTCCCACCTGATTTGATATCGCAACTTTTGAAGGCTTTAATTTATTTTTAGCTCCAAATGTTATTCGTGAAAAAGGCGAAGACGTCTTCATTCTTCGTTAATTTTTTTTTAATTTGCATCATTCTGGGCCACCAAAATAATTCAAACAAATCACCGACGTTGTACAAAAAGAGTACGTGAAAAAGAATGCAACTACGCAATGCTTCATGACACACGAGTAATTTATAAACAATTTGCGGGAAACAGTTTTAACTGTTTCGAAATTACAAAACAAGTGTTACAAAACACGCAGAGTGATTACTTAAGACAATAGAATAATAGACACCTTCACCTTATATGGCACGTGATCTGACAATTAGGTTTTTTATTGTGTTAAAAACCATGTCCAAAATTTCGATTTCAATCATCTATAACAATAGAACTACGGATAATTACGACGAAGAAGATAGTTAGAAAACCCACACAGAACCCGCTGAAAGTCACGCTTGTTAAAGCAAAAACAAGCAAACAAATGAATTAAAATAGGCTCACAATGTCAGGCCTAATGAAAAATAAGCAAACAAAAAATAAAATCTAAAAATGAAAAGGGCCTAAAATAAAATAACCAAATCTACATTCACCCCGCTTTTCAAATGAAGTTTAGGCTTAGGGCATAGTCGTACAATTTTTAAAAAATTTAAATCACAACACGCATGCATGCATTTAAGTAAGTTAAGTTAGTTTTAAAAAACTTTAGTCCAAATTTATTTTCTTCATTTGCAGTTGTAGTCCTTCGCCATTTTTTTTTCATTTGTCAAACATGTGGTTAAAATCACGTGATTTAATCATCTCTGCGCTAGTGAAGACAAAAATCACGAGTTTAGAAAGCGGGTTTTGAGCACAATTTTTTGTTTCTCAACAAATCTGCATTAAAAGGAGAGTGACAATTGGACGCGAATCTCTGACGTCATATCAACCGGTGTAAATAGACGGTGTACGATGCGTCACTGCTACGGTAGTAGGAAGGAGACGAAGGGAGGAAGATTTATTCTACGAGCTCGACGTAGTTGGCCGGAAAGAGTCCGTAGGTGCCGTCCGGCGCCAGACCTTGCCACCAGCCCTCGTCGATCTGATCGATGTTCGTGATTATGTCATCCGGATTGAACGAGATCTCAGTTTCGTCAGCTGCCAAAGAAGAAAGAAAAACCAAAAGAAATTAGAAACCAACTAGGAAGAAATCAATCCTCAAGGTATGATGACTGACCAGCTTCATAGTCGTACAAGGCTCTGGCCGTGAGACCCTGGGCTTCGTGGACGTACTCTTGACCGTCCTGAAGCGGCGCGTCACAGTTGTTGTCGTCGACGAAAGCCAGCTGCGCTCGATGAGCCGTCGTCTGCCCGGCGCCGGACGAAACTTCGTTAATCTGTACGTCATCCTTGGACGGCTTGCCGTTGCTCTTGGTGCTCAGGCTGACTGGCGGACGTTGTTCCGAAGATGTGACTGAATAATCTTGGACCGGAGCGGCTGAAGGAGAAAAATACACGAATTCCGTTAGGGCAACAAGAATATTTTTGTTTATTTTATTTCCCATTTGGTTTCTGCCACCTTCCCAGTCTTGCTGTTGGTCCTCATCGTCCTGATGGTCGTCCTCAGAGTCCAGGCGTTGCCCAGGTGGCAAGTTCTCCTTTAGCAGCGAGTTAGTCGAGTTGGACTGATGCTTAGCATCCGAAGACAACGACGACGAACAGACTTCTGCTTTGGCGGCATTGCCATTCGGAATTCTGTACGAATATGGACTCGAATCTGGCGCCGGCGATGGTGGCTTCAAGCAAACAAACACATTTTGCAAATTGAGCAGTGTGTCTCATTTTGGACATCTGATGGCCTCTGATGCAAACAAGGATTGCGATATCATGTTAAAAAAGTAGGACTGAGCGGGCTGACCGTTCTGTCGTCCGGCGAGAGAGTGCTGTGACGAGACGGTGGACTGTTGATGCTGCTGGTCGTCGAAGGCGGCGAGTGGATGGAAGCTGGACTACTGATGGACGCCGAGCTATTGCCCAACGAATCGGTTCCGTTCTTCGAGGCCGCTCCGTTGGTTGACGATTCGCAGACGTTGCGCAGAGCGGGTGGCCTATGCTTGATGGTGCTCAGCTGGCCGGCGGAGGTGTTCTGCTCGAATATGGCTCGAGCGTTGATGGTCCTTTTGGATATGAGAGCCTGCACTTCCTGTTCATTAACGATTATTTCTATGAAACCGGACCTGGCGCTTTCCAGAAAAGACAAAGCACTTACTTGAGTTCTCTCTTCCCTCGAGCTGTCACTTCGTCTCTTCCTGTCGGCTTCTTCGCGCGCGTCGTCTTCCATCTGACGCTGCCACTTCTGGCGTTCGACCTCGCCTCCTACGCCCTTCACCTTCTCGCTCGCCCTCAGCTGACTGATGGACTTGCTTCTCTCGTTGACCACCTCCTCTCGTCGCTGCGCATCTTGTAACTGACAAATGTCCAAGGACTTCAACAAGTCCAAGAAGAAGCTTTGTGCTGGACTCTTCCTCTACTCGGACGTCACTCACCTCCCTCTGTCGCCTCTCGTCGTCCAGCTTCTTCTTGGCTTCGGCAGCCTTCCGCTGATCGTCGGCCAGCCGCCGCCTCTCGTCGGCCTCTTCCTTCTCCCAGAACCTGTCTCGCTCGGACGGATTGATTTCGGCCGTCGGAATCGTTCTCTTGTAGACGGACGACTGGAGGATGCGTGAAAACCAAATGAGAATCTTCTTCTTAGAGGAAAAAAACAAAACTTCCCACCACCGGAAAGACTTCTCTCACGATGGGCTTGTGGTGCTGCAGCGGTCCGGCTCGCTCGCCGAAGCTGTACGCCGAACCGGTCGCTTTGACCACTTGAGCAACCACGATGTCCGGCTCGACGTCGTCGTCAGTGCGAGCGTTGATTGTCAAATGTGCACCCTAGATCAGTGCGCATCAAACTTCAATTAGGCTAACTTGGAGTCGAATTAGCCATTTTCAAGACTATCTTCGACGAACCTTGAAGAAGTTGTTGACGTCACGAATGTGATTCGCGCATCTTCCCTTCTTGTCACTCGGAGCACCCTCCCCTTGCTTTTGTTTACGTAAACAAAGAAACAGAAAAGGTTTTCATTTGTTTAAAACTTCATGTACACGTAGGCCTACCTGGATAATTCGTATTGAACTATTGAAGTTAGAAATGAAAGTCGTTCGCACCCAGTTGATGAGGACGAATTTCGGAAGGCTCGTCTTTGGATCCATGACGCGGCAAAAGGCGTACATGATCTTGCCGCTATTGAATTCCTCGATCATTTCTTCCAGTCCTCCATCTTGAATGCAGGATCATCATAATCATCATCCAAGAACAAACAAAATTACATGGATTAATAAGCCCATGCAAATATCGTGGGAATTGGAAAATCCTTTCTCAACAATTAGGCCTAACAGTAGGGTTAGAAATGTTTCCTCGCATGTGAACATCGCAAACGAGTAGTTTTTTCTCGACTTGTCTAGACAACAAAGTCAAATTACTTAGGCATATCAGCATCGGTCTAGGCCTATAAATCCAAATTCAATTTAATTTCTTGCAAGTAGGGCCCTGATGCGGCGAGCGAAAGCTAGGTTAAATAGGTGAGAATTGAGGCGAGAAATGTTATTTTTCTTTTCGAAAACAATTCGAGACACGGCATAGAAAAGATTGAGCTCAGCCTTAAAAGATTGAGCCTGCCTCACACCCACCGCCTTTGCCGACCAATTTGAGGTCGAAAGTTTGTCCATCGTAGCCGAACAACGCCCTGAAAGGAAGAAAAATGTGAACGCATTAAAATCCATTTTTTTAAAGTAGGCCTACTATCATTCTGCGAGGGTGGATTTTAGATTATAATTTTTGATTTTTTGGTTTTTATATAATGGACAGTTGCTTGAGCGCTTCGGCGAGCTCCAGTCACTCACCATTAGGCCTACTTGAGTGAACTCTTTATTTTGATAGAATTTTTGCAAAAAGAAACCTCGCAAAGAAAAGTCTTTAGTGTGCACTTGTCACGTATCAAAGAGTTGGTTTTATTTTTTTATTATTTTTTTTTGTATTTTTCTTCTCTCAGGACTCAGGAAACTGGGTTCAGCTGCGTGGGAGGCAACAGGCCTGCATGTAAACAGGACGCAGGCCTAGCATTTTAAATCGTACAAAAGGAGAAATACAAGTGTAGGCCTATGGTAGTTAATGACAAATCTTGAAACTAAACCCAAATCCGGGTTGGCAGCATTAGCCATCGCTTGCCATCTTTTATTTCGACTGAAATTAAAGGAAAGGGTTGATACAGTGTATCAAGAATCGTTTCCGTATTGGTTAACGTCATTTGAGATTACGAAATGTAAAAATGGTTAAAAGCTTTTAACCATTTTTACGTTCAAGTCTGGAGTCAAATTTCCATGAACCGCGTTCATGCATGGAAACGCGGTTCATGGAAATTTGTCTCCAGACTTGAACGCCCATTTATTTAAGAATTTTTATCTTTTTTTTAAAGATTTTTTTACTTTTTCGTGATTTCATGTCTTTTCGTTTTCTTTCTCTTGCTCTCCATAAGGTCTGATCAATTGTCAGCGCAGTAGGCCTATTCTAACTATTTTTTTATTGTTTTTTTATTGAGGGGGTGGAAAAAATCTTTCAACAAAAGATAAACGGTTAATTCGCAGTCGAAAGAATCGTTCGATTCAATAGAGAAAGGATGTTGACATTTGAACTCTTATTGTAGGACTAGTACTTTGACCTCCCCTGCGCGCCAAGATAGTTAAGCTGTACCGTATTATGCAAATTACACTATAGCTGGGCTTTTAAATGCCTTAAAGGGCACGTGGTCCTGTTTTTTGACAGTTATTCCTTTCAACATCCTCAATGCCTTTAAAGTATGGCCATGCAGCTACTATTTGTTCATGTAAACACCTCAGCCTGGATATCATAATTCAATTTAAACCATAGACTACACCGTTTGAATCAGTGCTTGTCTTCTGCTGCAATATGTGCCCTACAGAGCCTACGTCTAATCGATTTAAATCATCCATCAACACAAGGCCTCAGTTCACCTGAGTGCGACTACGTTAAATCAAATGAGTAATCTCAGGTGAGTCTGGATTTGAGTAAAGCTTAATTGCCGGTGCATGTTCTCATACTGTATGTAAACGTAAGCTGCAAGCTTAACGCAGACTTCTGCGTGCGCGCCGGTGAAAGCCAACCATGCGGGGCTCTGAACTCACCAATTGATGCCGCTTTTCTCGCACTCGAGAACGTCCTTCCACGCCTGCTGCAAAGTTTCCTTGTTTTTCACCAAATTTATTGCCATTTTTACGCGAATTTCACCTCAGATCGCTTCGTCTTCAATTCGCACTCGCGGTCATTCGACGTTCAACGCGTCCAACGTAAACGTAGAATCGTAGATTGCCGATCGACTTTGGACTTTCCTTAAACAACATCCGGTTCAAAAGCGGAAGTGCGTCACGACTGATATGCTTAAAGTACGACGTGATACCACGCCTGTCGTGATGACGTCACGTGGGAAAATTTCCTAGTTTCTAGCGCCTGATATCCTAATTCATTCAGCTGATTGCGCATAAATTCATTAATGAATTTATTATATATAATTAATTATATATTAATATTAATTAATTATATATTAATATTTATTTTTATTTATAAAAATAAAAATAAATAAAAAATATTAATTAATTATATATTAATATTAATTAATTAATATATTTTATATATTTATTATTAATTTATTGACTGTATTAGCGCACTCCTATTGCGCGTCCGTGCTTCTGTCCTGCGACTATTTCA
>JAQIYI010001860.1:0-10699 GCA_034700265.1 Polyzonium germanicum
CAACACTTGCATTTAAAATAACACGATTGGGGGTAATACTTACATGAGGCCCAAATTGTGCCTCGTCCATCATCATAGTTAATCAACAACTGATGACAAGATCGAGATTGGCGCTAACGCTGGTCATGTGGAAGAGCCGTGGCGCCAAGTCAAAAGCACGACCATCTGTTGAATTAAAATTCAACTCATCTTATTTTTAAATCATGCAAGCAACTAACGTAAAACCTATGCCATTTACGTTGCCAACCATGGTTATTAATATAGAGCCACACTTGGCTGTTGACCACATCGTCGACGGAAGAGTCGCCTTTGCAGTCTCTAGATGAATCGTCGATGGACATGTCCACGGTTTTCACACGCTCCAGCCGCTGCTTCCAGTCTTCACTTTGGCTTTTCTGCAGTGCAGCCAATGTGCATTTTTAAATGATTAAATCTATTAAATTAAGCGCGGTAAATGCCAAATAAACTTAAACCAGTTTAAAGAACTAAGACAAGAATTAGCAACATCGAGACGCAATTAAACTAGGCTCGCTCAAGTGACCTGTATTTGATGGCCATTCTTCCAGGGCCGATGTCGACCGCTTGCAGGTCCAGTATCTTGTCGACCTTGACGTCACAAAAAAGAGTGTCAAAAAACAAAGACCGTTTTAGCAAAGAAAAACTATAAAAATAGATTATCTAATTGGTCAGAACGAGAGTACACCAACTCACCTAACCTCATACTTGAGTTTGTCTTACTCAAGTCAGCGCTTCGCACGTCACAATTTGCAAGCTTGAACGTGCGATCTTGAGAATGCACAATCAACAATTTAATTCATCAATGGAAATTCGTGACGTGCAAAACGCTGACTTGAGTAATCCAAGCTCAAGTCTGTGCATGCTAGTGATGCGCGGAATAAAAGAAGAATACAACAAAGACTACAGTAAGGCTGGAATCACGAATGACTTTTATAGCTGTCTGGACTTGGAAAAATCCCAAGACAGGCTGACATTTTTTCATTCAGAGAGAATGGAGAAATGCCGTCCTCAGCGCGCGTCTTGTGATTTTTTCGAGTCGCGACAGCGACTTCATGAAGGTGGTAACCTGATACCATCGTCCATATTTGGCAGACACGCACTTCGTCCAACACAAGTCACACACGCGAGCGCACCGTGGTACGCAGTCTCATTATAAGAAACAAAGACGCAAAATTAAAGTGGGGGAAACTGTTTAATGGTAGCTATTAAGGTAAGCCAAGAATTCACGCTCATGCATCGTAGGCCACCATACATAAGTTCATAAATGTCTATCAATAAAGAGCCGAACAAACAACGGGCCTCTTACGTACTGTACGTACGCGAGTGAGGCCCATGCATTGACGCGACAATGTGGAATGGATCTTCTGACAATCTAAGCGTCGATTGAGAAAGCTCTGCGCGCCACCCACGTTCGAGCGACATATGCATGATTGCATGTAAACAAAAGCAAACAATTAAATCTGTGGTTCGAGCGACTAGAATGAGAAGGGGCGAAAGCATTTGAAGTGACGATCACGAAACATGTTGAAAGCGTTTGAGCTTCAAGAGCGTCTCTCGAACGCTGCTCAGGTGAGTGATGGCGCACGCTCAAGTAACGCACACCTTACTATCGATTAAGAGTTTGCACGAACGATAGAAACAGCAAGTATGGCAACAACAACAGGTTAGTTACGACTAGTCGTGGAGCTAGAGAAGCAGAGCGATTCAGAGATTGACAATTCAGCTGGTAGCCCTAAGGGTTATAAGGAAAACTTGAGACCGCAACGCCATAGGATTGCCCGGACAGTCAAGTGGCGTTACAGCCCCTTGCGGTTATCAACCCAAAAGCATACTGGATTAGAAGAGATGACGGCCAAACGTTTGCGATCTCGACCACGGACTTTAGAATTAAGAGGCCTGCAAGCGAGATTAATCGAGCAATCTGTGTTTTAAACTTGAGATGGCGAGCGGAGTTTAAGATGAGAGAGAGAGTTTGTGATTTACGCACAGGTTACGTGTTAGATTGGAAAGGTAGAACAAGAAATCAGGAGGACTAGTTGTGGAATGGACTAGTTGTGGAATGGCCTGCACTAAGCCTTCCACTCCGCGTTACCTGTAAGACTGGATAAGATAAGTAAACACCAAAAGGACGAAGACTTGTTTGAACGACGACGACTTCACTTGGAGGAGCTGTCTTCGCTCGTGCCGCTGTTCAGTGGAGTTCGACCGCTGACGAACGGGGGCGAGGACGGCGTCGGCTCGTCTTGAAACAGCGGGTTCTTCACCTCCATCTCGCCAGTCTAGCAAACAGACAAGAATGAAATCCAATAGCCAGGCTCGAAATATTTGGACGTGACGTTTGCTTGTTTTTTACCGGAGCCAGACCAGGGCACTCGTAGACAGTGTAGTCGCCCTCCTCGTTCTCTTCCTCCGAGTCCAGGTCTGAAGTGGACACTTGCCGTTCACCGTTGTTCCTGCGACACGCAGAAAGCACAATGTTTAGGCCTTCGAATCGTTACTTATAGTCGGCACACTCACTTCTCCATGGCGATCATCTGTTGTTTCTGGTGCTGGTAGTGGAACAGGTTCGCATTTTGAGCCAGCTTCCGGTCGCCTCCGCTGGACGGCGATATTCCCTGCTCTCTGTTGGGTCCCGTAATTCCGTAGGCAGGATACTCTGCCTCTGCCGCGGCCTTGGCGTTCTTCTGGAATCTAGTTCAAAGTAATCGAGAGCATGCTTTAAAGTCTAGCAATTAGCAATAAAAAGCCACCATCGTGCTATCCTGGTTTCATTTTCATCGCTCGCACAAAAGCTAAGATAAAAATGGGCCATTGCAATGGAAGTAAAGATTAAAAAGCGTTAGCCTACTCTAGGCCACAGGTTCTAGCTTTAGTTTTTACTGCCAAGATTAGTCCACATTCGTCTAGCCTAGTTTAGCGATGCTAAGCTCAGCTATAAGCTAATTTATTCGAGCAACTAGACTTAATAAAGGTGGACAAGTGGGGACGACGAGCCATAGATGTGGCCGAGGCAGGAAGACGAAACAACAACTGTTCTGTTTTTAGGTTTTAAACGCAGAGAGCACTTTTCCACACGATCTACATAAAATGACGAACGCAAATCTGAGCACGAATGCGTTCAGTCACGTCACGCCCAAGAAAACAATCGATTTGAAGGGACGTCAACGATAGGAAATCATTCTCGGCACGTAGCAGCAGCAGCGGCAACAGCAAAGATACGCCAAGAATGCAGTTGTAAAACAGATCGAGATCTAGTTCCGAGACATCAGCATTCGTTGAATCTTTGTCACCTTGTAATTCCCGACACACTGATCGGAGCTCGACTAACGTGGTCGGCTTTTTAACCAACAGATGCTCAGAATCGACTTTATAAAAGGGTCAAATATCATGCCTGAAATTATGCTTTTCAAGAAATTCAAACTACTTCGCATGTTTAAGAAGGGGGAAATAAAATATGCTTATCAAAACCAAGAAATTTGTTGCGTCACCCCCTAGGTACTTGTGGCATATTGGTGCATTCTCTTGTCAAAGTTTTCCGTCATTGAGTTAAGAGGACGATGTGCGCGTCAGCATATTTCCAGAGTAAGCCAATAATCCTCCGCCGGCCGTTCATTACAAAGAAGCACATTTAATTCACGAGTATTTAACATTTGCATTTTGAACCGTCATCTGGCAAGAAGAGATAAGAGCTAGGCCTGTAAACACAAGTGGAAACCCTCCGATGACAGCTGGGCCTAATCACGTCGATTTCAGCCTTTTCCTTTTGAAATTAAACGCACCCCGATGACCACTTTAAAGAATCCTGTAAACTACCACAGTACAAGGGCGGATGCAAGGAGAGGCGATCGACCATGCAGCCCAAGAAATAGATCCAAAGTGAAAACTACTTGATTTTTGTATAATCGACCACCACCCCCTCATAAGCTAGTTCTGGATCCGCCCTTGGACACGGACAGACGACAGGAATGAAAGAAGTAGGCCTGCAATCTAGATGGGCGAATCTCGGTTAAATTCGCACGTTAGTCATGACGTGACTCTTGACCACCATGTATGCAGGCGAGATGGTCACGTGATGAGTTCGCATGCGAATATGAAAGCAGCTTGGCGGCTAGAAAAGCATTGTGAGTTCGGAATTGGAATGGCGCTCAAAGCACTTGGAAGAATGCGACATTCGGGTCTATTTCTGGATCGCACGTTCTCTCCTATTAAGCTCTTGAGCCAAGGGTTTAGCTGAACGCAGACTGTGTGCAATTAAACTCGGTTCGCTTGCTCGGCTCAAATCCAAGCGTCCACGGCTTCATCAAGATCTCTATGGGCAATACGTAGGTAGCATCTGTAGGTAGCATCTGCAGGTAGCATGACGTAGCTCATTTAAAGGCGTCCGGCTGAGAGAAGGAAAGAGATTAACTAGGAGCAAGCAATCATTGACCAATTGGAAATCCGAAATCCCCGTTCAGCTAGGACGATCAAGCGAGAATGTCGGTCGATGCAATTTGTCACTCATGCTGGTCCGACATGAGTGACGCATTCACCCTTTGCACATGGTTTAACGGCGCCGTGCGTCCAGCTATTCCGCCCATTAGGATATGCCAGAAGACAAGATAAGCTACACGTCAGCGCTCAACTTTCACGTCCCGCCTCGCCACTGCGTACAACAAATGTCGTCAAACTTTGGTCCTCACGTGTACATTTGCCTCTCTACGGTGCGGTGCGGGCATGGGCAAAACTAGACAGATGGTGACTGAAGACCAAATTGGATCAAACAAGGAGCTATAGTGATCTGTTTGAGAGTGAGGACTCACACGTTCTCGCAGACAATGTCCACTCCGAGCAGCACGGCTTCCTTCACCTGGCTAAACATGCCGAGCATGTTCTCCCAGAAAGCCGCCTGGGGCATCGGTGGTCATCTGTCTCAGAAATCACATCCAGAAATCCTTGGACGCGATCACATTTGCTCGATTCACCTACTTAATCAAAAGCAGCAAGGCGCATTTTTTCTACGCCTAGCAGCAAAGAATTGAAGTCGGTGTTCCCGGGCCGTGGGAACACCGTAAAATAGACAGATCGCTGCGGGCGGAAACTCTGCTAGAAGAAAGCCGGGAGGGCTCACCGCCCAAAGGGCCTTCACCCGACCAATCGCGGATCGCCGTTCGGTCGCCGAGGCAACCGCAAAGCCAATCGGCGCAGTCACGCACG
This sequence comes from Polyzonium germanicum, assembly GCA_034700265.1. Lineage (NCBI taxonomy): Eukaryota > Metazoa > Arthropoda > Diplopoda > Polyzoniida > Polyzoniidae > Polyzonium > Polyzonium germanicum. The sequence goes on from JAQIYI010001860.1 coordinate 5,215, forward strand.
CTGCGGTGCAAGGTGAGGGGGCTGTGACGCTAAACATAACTAACCTTGCCTAACATGAAATCAAATACATCCACCTAGATATTGAACAACATAATAAAAGCCGAACAAACAGTCAATAAACGAAGCGCCGATATCGCCGTAAAGTACGCATCACACGCATATGACCTCGCATGCAGCGCGATTAATGGCTGCGCCAGCAACAAGAAAGAAAGATGCATTTGTCAGCTTCGGTCTGACTGGAGATGGAAGCGTTAAAAACACCGTGTCCTCCATTGTGGGCAGAAATGCAATCTAAGAGAAGCTAATTAGAAAGGAATTAAAGTAACAACTCTAGTAGCAGACACAATTAAGAAACGTCATTAGCGAATGTGGGAAGAGCAATAAAGCCTGAGGGTTAATGCCGAAAAAGGAAAGCCAACTAGTTGTGCGAACGAAAATATCGATTTGCTGCGCCAGCGGATTGGCTTTCTGTAGGAATTGCACGCGTTTGGCTCTATGCGCCCCAGTAGGCCCAAATCTGCGCAAAAGTGATGAAATGTTTAAATCGAAATGCGGCAGTCAAGTGCTCAAACAAGCTCGTCGAACCGAAAATCAATCGCAGCAGCTACCAAGTGAAAGGGGCATTGAAACGAATGTTGTTGCACTCACTTGTACCAGCAAAATCCAGCTGCCATGACGCCGAAAATGGCCGCTGCACTGCAGCCAGCAACGGCGGCTTCGCGATAAAAACAAACAGTTCGTAATTAGATCCCACTCAATGTTCAAGATAGATGCGCGGTCACTCGGCCATGCACTGACCTATGTAGTAGACGTCGCTGGCCGACGAGGGGGAAGTCGACTTCTCGGACGGATGTTCTGGATCCCAGTTGAGCGGCGGCGGCGGCGCCTGTCGCATTCGAGCTCGGGTTTCCACTTTAAACTTTTCTTCGACGTCCGCCCGATTGTCCGCCGACCGTTGCAGATCGGGCACGATCGCCGTCTCCGCTTTGCCACCTTGAGTATTTGAAGAACAAATCATTAGTGGCACGATATAGATCATCGTCGCAAGAATGACTCACCTGACAACCGCCCGCCATCGTCGCTGTTGGTGTCCACGTTTTCTACTCTGACTCGGTCTCGGTTTCCATGACCGTAGTCCACGGTCTCGTCCTCCTGGTCTTCAGGCGCAACTCGATCGATTTGATTGGCGCGCCCCTGCAATGGCCACGGCGATCTGGGCCTGTACTCGACGGCCGGCTCGTCATCGTCGCCTTCAACGCCGTCTCCTGATGCTGCTGCGACCCGTCGCTCGTAGTCATTCGTCCGTGCGTCTCTCGACTGCACACTCTGAGGCCGCCGTTCCAGATACTGCCGTCGGAACTCCTCCAGAAACTCATTGGCCGCGTAGTCATCTGGAAAAGACAAAAACAAAAGAATGAAAACCTGAAACGAAGGCATGGGGTATGATGGCCTTGAAGTCTCTCTAAGTCCATGCGGATGGCGTCTCTTGAGTGTGCATGAGTATTAATGTCGCAACACATTAGATTGAAATGGCTCATGAGCCTCAGCACGACTATACGGCGGTATGGCCACTAGGAAAACTAACTGCAAGTATACGAGGGTGATTGGAAGACATTTTGCGCGATAGCTGTAGCAAAGGGGGAACTGTCGATCGCGTTGACTTATTTCCTGATAGGCCTGAGAAAATAGTTCAAATGAAACGAGCTGTAATTGAGCGAGAGTGTCGATTAGGCTGTCTTGTGCGCTGACCGCCTTCGAGGTGCACATACAAATTGATTCAATGGTCGCAACAACACCCACCTCGACTCTATTTGAGCCCATCAATTGTGGTGAGCCAGCAATGCCAAATGTTTGCCGCATGGAAAGCGTAGCACTTGGGTAGAGCTAGCAAACGCACCAAATGCATTGTGGCAAAGGAATTTGCATTTGCCCATAAAATTCGGGTTATTCGGTTGGCTTGGAGTAACAAAAGGACTATGGCCTACTCGTGAATTATTAAAGCGGCGGCCGAACTTCCCAAAGTTCTCTTCGTCAATTGCACGTGTGGCATCGCGTGACACTTCCATTTTAGTTACGCTAGTTAGCTCGTTACAATTTCTATCGCTCCGGATCAAGTTGCTGAACAATAAATAACGTCCAGTCGATAATTGGAAGGGCATTCTCGCGTCTGACGTGAGTGAGACAAGCTCAAGTGCGGAAGTCACAGTCCACGGATCTGCTTGGCTCGTCAAGCAGACAGATATGTTGACAGCTGTAGTCGTGGGAACGCGGCTCGTGTCAGGTGGGCCTGCGATGTTATCTGTGTAAAGGTACGAGCCTATGGCTCAAAACAAGCGAACAAGTTTGAAGCTGTTATATCGAGGGCCATTCTGGCGCCATTCAAGACGCTTTTCTTTCGCAGCGCAGTCACGTTTAACGTAGCATGGTCTATATATTCGTGCGTCATTCGCGGCGCCCGAGTCATCGATCGATGACGCAAACCCAACCGTGACTTACGTAGCATTGTTGGGCCTGCAGCATCAAAGCAAACCTGATGAAACATGTTTGGTTGAATAACAGGCCAGGCGAATTGCACGATCAGAATCTCAGTTCCTCAATGGCATCCCATCAGCGACCACATAGCCGCGCATGTAGGAATTTGCCCTCTCATAACAACACGCATTCCTCGAGGAATACAAACGGGCGGCTGCCCAATTCACACGGATGCAATTTTGCTGCGGATTTGGGTTAAATTCGCGTGCCAACTGATCACGTGAATGACATGTGAAAACGTGATATGCGAGTTTAACGGGAATTCGTTACGTGAGGCACGAGGAATGTGACTGGCACACCTGGCCTTTTCGAACAGTTAAGGAAAAACTGATTGGGACGAGATATCTCACTGGGATTCACATCATTGGCTACTCGGCGACCGTGACCTTGACCAATGACAGGCAGTTGGATTGAAACAAGAGACCATTCGGAATCGGTTCGATGCTCAGCTGGCGAAACACGTTCGCCGTGTGAACAATTGAAACCAACTAGCAGGGCAATTAGGCCCCTGCAGCTGATGGAAGCCATGCAGCTGCAGAGCGCCGGCATACACGATTGTCGGAACATAGTGCGCCAATGCACCTATGAGTATGACATAGGACACGTGCAATTAGCCAAGGGGACGTTCGCACTTTTGGGCCTATTCAACGTGCCATGACGTCATCAAAGTGAGCCACGATGGAGTCCCTCGCTGGGACGGATGACGCCAGGCGATCGACGACATGCGCAGGATAAATATGCCTAAACTACATCTGGTGTATTCACCAGATGTCAACACTTTTTGTTTGCACTAGGCTGCTCGCGATCGCCTAGAATGAATCAGCGGCTACGTTAAATCGCAGAGAACACTTTCCAGTCGTTGGTTTGACAGAAAATGTCAAACATTGTCAATATGACCATTAGCCACCTTAGTTAAATAGTGAGCTCTTGTGGCAGGCCTGAGGCCGGAATAACTAGTGCACTTGTTAGACCTGCCGCGAATCAAGACAGCTTCCGGGTATGAAGGGCGATTACCATTAAAATTAGTTATCATCCGATCCGCACTTCTGCTTGATCGCATTGCGCACTGACTACTTTAGACTGCACTCTCCCTTCATAATCGGAAGTTGTTGAAGCTGTCTCGAGACACGTCTGAGGTTTGCATTCGGGCCCAAGTGTTCCGTAGAACAGGAGATGGATCCAACGTCATCTAATGACTGCTGCGAATAGAGGCCTAGTACAATGCAATGAATGAAGGCCTTCTTACCTCGGCCATCCGAGTGCCTCCAGATGGCCGCGCCATCGACCAGGAGACAAATGCTGGCCAGGAGCAAGAGGGTCCAATGTTTCCATCCGAGCTTTTCCATATGGCAGCCGCTCACCGCATAATAGACGCGCCGAAAATGCATTCACTTCTCAAATGATAAAACTGAGATTACAAATTAAAAACAAAATCCTCAAATTGAACGCTCGAAGATCATCGGGACAATGATCCAGAGAAAAGAAGAAAAACAAAGCGAAGAATGCGCCGTAGACCGGACGTCGATCAATGGCCAGGCATATTGGATGGCAGTGCACAGCTCAACCGTCACGGAAACGAAACCTTGGCCACTTCACTTGCGATGACGAAAGCTCGCGATGGCGAGCAGCAACAGGCCAAGCTGCGCACAAAGGGCTTGACGTCACACTTGGAGCGAACAGCTTGTGCAACTGTGGAGGAAATCTTGCGGGAATCCATGGCAACAGACGCACGCGAGGAATTCGAGGAAGACGCGCGTCCGAGGTAACAGACTGACAGACGCAAATCGATCGACGAGTCGACCTACAAGGCTTCGGGCCTCAACTCGAACACCTGCACAGTGAATGAACACGGGCTGCCTACGTGCAGGGCCATGTTCGATGCGAAGCTAGTCTAGGGCGCATTCGCGAGGCTAATTGGCAAATCGCCGCCGTGCGAATGCGCCGTAAGGCCTGCTTGGCATTGCCACCCTCACGTAGGACTAACCAGTGGAGTTGCCAAACTGACGTTTGCTAGACGCGGTTACCGTGACATAGCATTTCTACGCCACCGCAGTCACGAGTAGGCTACGGGTTGTGAGGCGTCGCTTTCTGCTTGTTTCGTTTCTGCGTTCGCATCACGTGCAAGTTAAAAGCGGGTGCAATAAATTGCACGTGGCCGAATTTTGCTGAGATTCGCAAGCGAACTCACGCTTTGAGCCCGAGCATGCGGGGCAATTAAGTCAGTTGGCAACGAAATCCAGCGTTAAATAAGCTTTAAATGATGTGACGTCGCCACCTTCGCGCTATGTCAATTAGCATGGAGCAGAGGTTGTCATCTAGGCCTAGCTAATAAGCGTAGAAGGCAAATACCAAACACTTCAGTTTGTACATAGGCCTACTTGGATGACGTTGGGGGGGGCAGTGCGAGGCTTTTCAACCATAAAGGGCAACAATAGGCAAACAGATGGACGCTCACCCAGACGACCGAAGACCGGCGCCAACAATCCCACGATGAGTGTCGCCGCTACTAAACAACCGCAACCTTTTCTCATGTTACTTGCCGCGCGATTTTCGGACGTTTTTACACTTTTCTTTTTCTTCTCTAGTTTTGTCGACGAAGAAACGGCGTCAACCGTTCGGCCATCTTGAAAATCGAACAAATCAGTACATCGACGATTGCCTTTCGCGGGCATCGATGCGTTATTGTGACGCGCGCACGGAGTGTCACCAACCATAGCCACCTGCATAAGAGGCTATGCACCAACCACGGTCTTACATACAGGTCTGGAAACTCTCTGGATTTTCTGATTCCCGTTTTTCATACTAAACCTTGCGGGCGCTCGATGTCGCTGCGATCGAGTTAGTACGTATCGAGCACCGTGGTATCGAGCACGGTATAAGTCCGTGGTATCGAGCGATCGTGGTGCACCGTGCTTGATACGTCACCCCGATACGTCACCCGGGTCAATCGCTC